>CM055122.1:1123504880-1123634880 GCA_029206835.1 Rana muscosa | reverse complement strand
TGCCATATTTTCTCCACTTGATGAAGACTGTCTTCACTGTGTTTCATAATAATTTTGTACCCTTCTGACTGATGCCTTTTAACAATGAGATCCCTCTGATGCTTTGGAAGCTCTCTGCGGACCATGGCTTTTGCTGTAGGATGAGACAAAAAAAATTAGGAAAGACCTACCAGAACAGCTGAACTTTATTTGGGGTTAATCAGAGGCACTTTAAATGATGGCAGGTGTGTACTGACTCCTAGTTAACATGAGTTTGAATGTGATTGCTTAATTCTGAAAACAGCTACATCCCCAGTTATAAGAGGGTGTGCACACTTATGCAACCACATTATTATTATTATTATTATTATTATTATTTTTGAGTTGTACAGTTTATTGGTCACATTAAAGGTGAAAAAAGTTCTGAAATTATTTTTCTCATTTTTTTACATCAAAGAAACCTGACATTTTAACAAGGGTGTGTTGACTTTTTATATCCACTGTAACGAAAAATCGGATGTTTCTATAAATTGATTTTGAAAGGCTGAATACATTTTATAGAGCTAGAGTACACAGACCATTCATATCCGTCCCTCTCCTCAAAACTGCTTCCTCTATCATCTTTATCATAGTCCTACATATATGCACAGTAGGGATAATTGGTGTAAGGCATTTAACCTACAATTAGGTTTTTGGGCGGAAACCAAAGCACTCAGCAGAAATCGATGCACAGGTGGAACGTACTATACTTGTAGAAAAAATCTGAAATCAGCCCATGGCCCCAGGAATTATCTAGTTGTATGTCCAATATGCATGTTAATTGTGCAACATATTTATATTGGATGTAGACTTAGACAGTGATTTAATGTCTTTAGATAAGGACAGCAGAGGGCACAGCTGACTGTAGCAGTATAAAAACAAATTTATTCACATAATTGTCAATTTACAAGACAATGTAGTGATATCAGGTATATACATGTGGAAACGTCATTCAGGGCCAGCTTCTGGGGATGGATATTTGCAGAACAGGATCAGCTTCCTTGGAAAAAAATGCAGCACCTGGGACTGTAATGCGAAGGAGTCACCACAGGGGGCAGCAGACTAAGTGTAGCAATGGGTGAATAAAAAGCAAGCTATGTAAATGTCAATTCAGAAGTAAAGGATTAAGAGCCTTATAACATGTAGATCTGCTGCTTCGTGACATGTCATGGTATGACGTCTGCTGTGCTACTTTTTAGAGTAAATTTGCTACTTTTTTAAATAATTTGTCTAAAAATATATGTTATCTTGTAATAAGGTTAATGAAGTTGACATTGGCATCCACATTATTGTGTTATAAAAGGATCCTAGTGACTGCACTGTACTGCTGGCAGTTGTTTGTCCTTAACAAGTCAATGAAGTGCAGAACAGAAACACTCAGCCCTCTGAAGTATTCCATTATTCATCTGCTTGGAAAAAAAGAATGCAATATTTTATAAGACACTGCCAGCTGCTTTATTAACAAGCAAAAGTGTATTCCTACTTGTTCTTATTTCTAAAGCTAGGGTGGTCTCAGATGTCTGTCTTCCATACTAGTGTTTCCCTTTGTATAACCTTTTGCATTTTATGTTTATAAACTGACATTCCAATTGATTTTCCTTGGCTTTCTGCCTAGATTGAATATTGAAGCAGCGAATTAGGAATGCTTAAGAAGTTTTAGAAAGAAAAGATGTGAAAGTATAGCTCGCAACTCTGGCAATTGAAGCTTCTTAGCTTACTCAAATGATGAACGATGCCATGGTGGGTTTTATAAAGGGGAGGAAGGGATCAGAGACAAGGTTTGAGGAATAAAAGAATATTCTGTGAGGTGGAGAACCAATGGGAATCTGCCAAAACATTAAGTCTTTGGCGGGACAATTCTAACAATATCTTTTATCTCCATTCCAGGGGCAAATTTTGTAACCCGAAAAATTAGCCGTTCAGTAGCTAAGATTCACCTCGGACAGATGGAGTCTTTCAGCCTTGGAAATCTGGATGCCAAGAGAGATTGGGGTCATGCCAAGGACTATGTTGAGGTAGGATACTGGCCAGAATCCCTTCATAATAAAAGTGATTTTGTGTGGCTGACATTTTTAATGCACCATTGCAAAATAAAACTGTCTGACCTACAGGGGGTTGCTTCTGACATCTATTTTTTTTTGCCAGTAGAGGACAGCTAACCCTGTTGTGTTCTCTGTGCGGATGGTTCACAGTATAGTGGTTTACCCCAGGCATGACCTGAACATAAAATAAATCTTTTAATACTGAGGAAAATGAAAGTTTACATTTTTTTTCATGTTTCTTATGGGAAGATTAACTGCACACCAATAGTGTTTTAAGCAACTCCCCTTGTAAGATCCGCACATGCACAAACTGGAAGTCATTTGTCATTTAGCTGCATGCATACAAATATTTGTTTCTATAATGTATAAAATATTGGTGGAAGTAAGTGTATATATCTTTATTTTGCATTACAATTAAGCTACATCTGTAAGAATTTTACTGATCATATAGACAACGTTTTTCTGGCACAGACGTTTCTGTGTATAATCAGTAAAATTATTGCATTTTAATAAAAAAATAAATTAAATGCATAAAATTTGTTTTTTATCCTCCTGCTTTTTTTTTTCAGTACCACAATGCACTGTTTGCTATTTCTGTTTATGCATATATACATGAATTTATACTTGTAAGCATGTAAAATGCATGTCCTCAGATGCCTGTTTTTTATTTGTCTGAACACAGTGCATGTTCACTCACCTGCATACATGTCTCCATTGAAAACCGCACACCTGAATTCAGATCCATAATTGATCCATAATTGAAAAATGCATTTTTGTGCCTAATGCTGGCCATACACTATACGGAAAATCGAACATTCGGCCGTGAGCAAACGATGGTGCCATCATGTAAAGACCGATAAATCGTTCAATGGACATAAATGAATCAATTTTTTCGTTTTTTTTTTTTTACATATACTTAGTGCAGACAGTTCAGATTGGAAACGCATATAAACCTTTCAATTTATTGTTCTTTTGGCAGAAAATTTTCAAACTGCTTCGTTTTTTTTCGGCTGAAAAATGTCCAGACAATTTTGGATTTTGTGTCCATTAATTGGCCAAAAAACAAACGAACTGGCTAAATGCCCGAATTTTGGCCGATGGTGTATGGCCAGCATAAGAGTGGGTTCACACTAGTGTGAATTGGATGTGGGTTTCCTGCATCCAATTCGCATGTCAGGCGATTGTGACTGGCTCTCTATGGACCCGGTTCACACATCTCCGGAGCGGCTGCAGTGCGAATTGCACAGGGGTCCTGTGCATCTTCTGGTCCTTTACAGGTCTGAATTCAGGGACCTGAAACAGTGAATGGGGATGTACCGGACCCCTGCTGTGAGCCGTTCCGTGGTGTGAACCCAGCCTGAGGTGTTATCCTTAAAGAGTAACTCCACTTTTGTGGAAAAAAAATAGCAAGAAAAATACCTTATACAATTGCTGCACAAGTCGTATTGTAATTGAATGCTAGTAAAAATTACCTTTCCTTTTTCAATTTGCAGCTCTGTTTTTTTCTGTAAAATGTAATATGGCAATCTGGAGACAATCATCTGTACTCAGATGGTGTATGCAATGCCCCCAGATATGTCATTTCCTGCTTGTGTGATTGGCTTGCTGATTTTCACAAGTCTGCACCTAGATACAAGTCAGATTTTGGGCATCCCCTGCAACAAAAATGTCATCTCCTTTTTGGTGAGATATTTCCAAAAGGAAATGTCTAAAGGGATACAGGTGTCATTAAACACCTGCAAGTGCAGCAGCTGATCAATATAAGATCACTCCCATTAGATTCCCATTTGACACAGAGAAATAAACCGATTTCCTCAGAATAACAAAAATAGAAATCTGCAACAAAACGTGTTAAAATCCCTGAAATGTACATCTCTCCAGAGGGGGATTTTTAAATAATTTTTTCCTCAACAAAAGCGCAGTTACTCAAGGTTTTGTTAAACATATCAGAATAACTAATGCAGCTTCTTGTACATTCTGTATTTAAAGAATATTCAAAAAGTGTATTTTCAAGAATATTAAAAAGGTTAATTTTAAGGGCATATTTTTACTGTTCATTTTGAGGGTGGGCTACTTTTCTTTCATTGCAAGGTGAAATGGCAAGACATGCAAAATGCTTACCCTTTTACAATATCTGATCCCCAATGGATTGCCCAATATGTCCCAATACCTTGTTCACGCGACTGTCAGTATTACTTGTTCTATTGGGTACCAGCATGACTTTAAAAGATGTAAATAACTTGGTTTTACTTTACATATACTTGGCTAGAAAAAGCATGGCTGAATGAAAATCATAAGGGGTTTATCAAATATGTAATTAGAGCAAATCACAAATGCACAACCCTGACAAAAGTAGTGCAATTTTCATATCTGTGCAAGCAAAACGCGGAATTGAGGTACAGTTACTGATAATGTTACTTCTGTACTCTGACACATCAAATCTATTTTTCTAGGTTTTCAGGTTTCAGTAATGCAATGAATCTCTTGGTTTTTTTTTTTTTGGGTGTTTTTTATTTCTTTCAAATTTATGCAGTCCTTTACATCCAAGATCGCTGCACCCCCAGAACCCATGCACAATGTTCTCAAAATTTCTCTGAGATGCCTTCTATTCTTAGTCTTTGCCTTTTTATCACAGCATTCCCAGTGATTATTGTATATGTTTGATCTTGCTCCCCAAATACATACTTTGTCCTATAGTGGTTATGAATTGTCTACATGAAGCCAGATTTAGATAAAATGCTAAAATGTCATCCATCAAAAGTGCACTTTTTTGTGTTTTTTTGTTTCTGAATATATTCTGCAGTGGACATTTTTATTTTCTGTCTTGCACATAAAAGGAAATGTCTGATCTAAATCAGTGAGCTCTTGGTTTGCTTCACTACCTTCAAAATGTTAATGGGAGGAAAGCAACCCACTGACTTGCATGAAACTAGGAAGGAAACTGCAGGCACCCCTCCTACATCTGTGTGAAGTTTTATCTGAATACTGGATACAGGTAAAAAGAAAAATTACAAGCACAGCAAAGTTGGAAACGAATACCAGAATAGCAGCTTCCAGCAGGATGAGTGTTAGTGTTTTTAAGCACATCTTGCCTGGTCGCAGTGATTGCAGCATTAGTGTTTAAGCCGTGGTTCACACTAGTGCGTTTTGACATGTAAAATCGCACATCAAATCAGCGGCATTTGCTGGCAATGGCACCGTCCTAATCGGTGTGACGCTGCATCTGCGGTGCTGCACCAATTTCAAAAAGTCGTTTCTGTACTAGTAGTTTAAGAACTTTGCGATTTTGGGCAACGATTTACATTGAAATTGCGGCCAAAATCGGGACTGACAAGCGGGAGTGAAATCGTGCAAGTTCAGCTGAACTTGCACAGCTTCATTCCCGCAGCCCAGGCCTGGTTCACACTGGTACGACATACGCTCCGACTTTGAGAGCACATGTCGCATTACATGTATAAATCATTCCCTATGAGAGCTGTCTTAACTAGTTCGACTTTGGAAAAGTCCTGCGCTACTTTGGTCTGATTTCAGCCAATTTAATACCATTGAATTTGTATCCTAGTCAGAGCACTATCCGGCTTGACATCCTGCATGGATTGCAGCAGCAGGAAAAGGAATTTGTCACACTGGGATTGTTTTAATTGGTCAAAGAACAAGTCGGGCTATCTCAAAGTCGGATCAAAATCGCATCCCGTTCATTTAAGTCTGTCCGATGTCAGACCGAAGTCACAGGGCAAAGTCGGATCAACAGTAATATGACTGTCGTGTCACACCAGTGTAAACCAGGCTTAAAGAATAATCCACCTACATCTACTGGTTGTTTACTGTGGATGCTGGCAGGTTGAATCAGTTAGACTTATCAGATCTATGTTGAACTGTTAGCCATTAGGATATTGCTACTATAAGAGGACCTCCCTGTTACTGATGAAGTATAATTTTACTTACATTAGATCATATAGTCAATTTTCATCAGTCCCAGCCCAAGCTTAATTTTCTTAGTTGGCATGTGGCTAGAGATCAGTTTTGGGTAGAAAGTGGTACAATTTTGGATTGTGGGAGGGAAATGGAATGTACTGAAAAAACTTACTTGATCATAGAGAACACCATAAAAACAGTGTGACTAGTGTGTATTGAGTCCAGGACCCACTGCACCTCGGTGTCCTTACAAAGCAACAGGTGCCATGAATTGGTCCAGGGAGATTTAAAAAAAGACATTGAGGTCATTTTGGCACTGACATCCTAAAGTGACGAGGACATTATTCATCCTACTAGCATTTACCGACATACCAGATACACACACTTAACTGATTAAAGATTATTTGCATAATTTGTTAAAATATCATAATTGGTGGTTAAACAATATCGGCTTCATTTGGTGGTCTTTGTGTCTCCAAGTCTGCTAATCAGGTGTGACTGATTGAAAACCCTTTCCTTAGCAGTAGTTGATCAATGTCAAAGAAGGATTGTACTCTGCATTAGATGGCCACTAGAGGGAGAATCTAGACTTCAGCCGATCTGGTCACCACTCCCTATTACACCCTAGAACAGGGATGGTGAACCTTGGCACCCCAGATGTCTTGGAACTGCATTTCCCATGATGCTCAACTACACTGCAGAGTGCACGAGCATCATAGGAAATGTAGTTCCAAAACATCTAGGGTGCCAAAGTTCACCATCACTGCCCTAGAACAAGGTTTCTCAACTCCAGTCCTCAAGGCGCCCCAACAGGTCTTTTTTTTTTTTTTTAGGCTTGCCATAATTTTTCACAGGTGATTTGATCATTTCCCTGCCTTAGTAATTACCACAGCTGTTTCATCTGAGGAAAATCCTGAAAACATGATCTGTTGGGGCACCTTAAGGGCTGGAGTTGAGAGACACTGCCATAGAAGAACGAGAATTCTATCCCTCCATCTTTAGGGTGAAGGAGAGGGAGTTAGGCTGGTAATACATTATACAATTTTTTTCCTGTACAAATTTCCTTAAGCCCAGGTTCACACTGGGCTGCGATGGTGAAGCCGTATGAGTTCAGCTGAACTCGTACGATTTCACTCCCGCTGGTCGGTCCCGATTTCGGCCGCGATTACAGAGACATCTGTGCAGGTTTCCAAAATCGCAAAAAGTAGTACAGAAACTACTTTTTGAAATCGGTGCCGCTCCGCAGATGCGGCGTGGCACCGATTAGGACGTGCCATTGCCGGCAATTTGCGGGAAATACCGGCGTTTTGACATGAGATTTGGAATGCCAAATCGCATGTCAAAACGCACCAGTGTGAACCAGGGCTTAGATTTACTTCAACCATATAATGAGGTCAAACCTAAACACTTTCAATTTGTATGCAATCAGGCAGGTCCTTGCACTACATACAGTAGTTGAAGGTCAATCTAAAGAAAATTGAATAAGAAGATTGTATAATGTATGGCCATTGGCCAGCTTTATTTTTAAGGACTTTTAGGGCCATGCACACTGGCTTAAAAAAAAATTCTGCTCCTAGAGGAGTTTAGCATTTTGTGTGTAGAAGCAAATGTTCTATGTGTCCATGCACACTAGGTTGTTCAGAGGCATATTTTAAGCTTGGTGTTTAGAGGCAGAAAAAAATCCTTCTGGCTTGCATTTTTGAGGGCTGTTTTCTGGCAGAAAAAAAAACACAATGCTTTTTTTTCTGCCAAGAACACTGGCGTGTTTTTTTTTTTTTTTGTTTTTTTTTTTGTAGCCAGTGTCTATGGATTTTGACATTTTTTATGTACAAGGTTTAATTTATGTACATTCGGTTCAGCATCAAAATGTAAAAAATATTTTGGCCATTCAGAATTGTTGATGTACCCACAGGTGTCAAACTGGTAGCTCTCCAGCTTTTGCGGAACTACAAGTCCCATGAGGCATTGGAAGTTACAAGTATGGCTCCCACAGGTAGAGAGGCATAGTGGGACTTGTAGTTCCGCAACAGCTGGAGGGCCACCAGTTTGACTCCCCTGAATTGTAACTAATGCTCTTACAGACACGAGTGCACAGTTTTTGCTGTCATCTGTCTGCAGCACAATGGAATGATTACACACTGCATCTCTTTTTGCTGTTGAAATAGTGTCTAGTAATCTGCCCACAGTTCTCTCATGCTGAGGAGCTGACATCACTTGATTGTGATTTATGTGGTGATTGACATGGTTGATCTGTGGAACTGATTACCTTATCACAACCATAGAGGACATCCAGAGATTTCCAGTGATATTGCATAGAGAAAGGCATCATGATAGATTGAGTTATTTGTGAGCAGGAGGAGAGTAGACCGCATTCATAAAATTCCAAACAGGCTGGACCGATGAAGTGTCCCACCTAGTGAAGAGTCATATGTTTCAGCTTGATTAGTGAGATGCATGAATCTGACACCACCTGTTGGGGTAGAATGAGTTTTGTGGTGATGATCATCCATAAACTCTTGTTGAACTACAAGATTACGTTTTGATTCCAGAGCTGTTTATAATTTGTGGAGCCAAAAGTGACTTCTGCTTTATGGATTCTTTTGATTGTTGCTGCCACTGTTGCTGGTATGTACAGTGCATCCGGAAAGTTTTCGCAGCGCTTCACTTTTTCCACATTTTATGTTACAGCCTTATTACAAAATGGATTATTCATTATTTTCCTCAAAATTCTACAAACAATACCCCATAATGACAACGTAAAATACGTTTTTTGTTTGAAATCTTTGCAAATTTATAAAAAAAATAAAAATAAATCCCATGTAAATAAGTTTTTACAGCCTTTTCTCAATTCTTTGTTGAAGCACCTTTGGCACCAATTAAAGCCTCAAGTCTTTGAGTATGATGCCACAAGCTTGGCACGCCTATTGTTTGGGCAATTTCTCCCATTCTTCTTTGCAGGACCTCTCAAGCTCAATCAGGTTGGATGGGGAGCATCGGTGCACAGACATTTCCAGATCTCTCCAGAGATGTTTAATCGGGTTCACGTCTTGACTTTGGCTGGGCCACTCAAGGACATTCAGAGTTATCCTGTATCCACTCTTTTGTTATCTTGGCTGTGTGCTTTGGGTCGTTGTCCAGTTGGAAGATTAAACTTTGCCCCAGTCTGAGGTCCAGAGCACTCCTGAGCAGGTTTTCATCAAGGATGCACATTGTACATTCATCTTTACCTCAATCCTGACTAGTCTCGCAGTACCTGCCATGGAAAAACACCACCACCATGCTTCACTGTAGGGCTGGTATTGTCCAGGTGATGAGCAGTGCCAGGTTTCCTCCAGACATGACGCTTGCCATTCAGGCCAAAGTGTTTAATATTTGTTTCATTACACCAGAGAATTTTGTTTCTTATGGTCTGGGAGTCCTTCAGGTGCCTTTTCCAAACTCCAGGCGGGCTGTCATGTGCCGTTTACTGTGGTGTGGCTTTCGTCTGACCACTCTACCATACAGGTCTGATTGATGGAGTGCTGCAGAGATGGTGGTTCATCTAGAACAGTGATGGCGAACCTTGGCACCCCAGATGTTTTGGAACTACATTTCCCATGATGCTCATGCACTCTGCAGTGTAGTTGAGCATCATGGGAAATGTAGTTCCAAAACATCTGGGGTGCCAAGGTTCGCCATCACTGATCTAGAAGGTTCTCCTCTCCACAGAGAAACACTGGAGCTCTGTCAGAGTGACCATCGGGTTCTTGGTCACCTCCCTGACTAAGGCCCTTCTCCCCCCAATTGCTTAGTTTGGCCCGGATGGCCTGCTCTAGGAAGAGTCCTGGTGGTTCCAAGATTCTGCATTTATGGATGATGGAGGCCACTGTGCTCATGGGGACCTTCAATGCTGCAGAAAATTTTCTGTACCCTTCTCCAGATCTGTGCCTTGATACAATCCGGTCTTGGAGGTCTACAGACAATTCCTTGGACTTGTGGCTTGGTTTGTGCTCTGACATGCACTGTTAACTGTGGGACCTTGTATAAACAGGTGTGCGCCTTTCCAAATCATGTCCAATCAACTGAATTTACCACAGGTGGACTCCAAGTTGTAGAAACGTCTTGAGAATGATCAGTGGAAACGGGATGCACCTGTGCTCAGTTTTAAGTGTCATAGCAAAGGCTGTGAATACTTGTGTACATGTGATTTATTTATTTTTTTAATTTGCAAAGATTTTAAACAAACTTCTTTCATGTTGTCATTATGGGGAATTGTTGGTAGAATTTTGAGGAAAATAATGAATTTAATCTATTTTGGAATAAGGCTGTAACATAACAAAATGTGAAAAAAGTGAAGCCCTGTAAATACTTTACGGATGTACTATATGAGGAATGTAAAAAAAAAAAATGGTTTAGGTAGAAAATCTGTTTGTCTAGCTTCTGGAATATTTTGTTGGTGTTTGGATTTAAGAGACGGAAGGAATTTTTAGAAACGGCATAAAAGACCAATTCCCCCTTTCCTATATTTTGGGTGTGACATGGAACATAATGCTATTCTGAACCCTCCAAGTGCCCCCCCGTCATCCATCCTCTTAACCACTTTTTCTTTTTGTCTGAATCATAGGATATATATATATCTATATCTATATATAGTCATGGCCGAAATTGTTGGCACCCCAGAAATTTTTCCAGAAAATCAAGTATTTCTCACAGAAAAGTATTGCAGTAACGCATGTTTTGCTATACACATGTTTATTCCCTTTGTGTGTATTGGAACAAAACAAAAAAGGGAGGAAAAAAAGCAAATTGGACATAATGTCACACAACTCCAAAAATGGGCTGGTCAAAATTCTTGGCACTCTTAACTTAATATTTGGTTGCACACCCTTGGGAAAAAATAACTGAAATCAGACGCTTCCTATAACCATCAATAAGCTTCTTACACCTCTCACCCGGAATTTTGGACCACTCTTCCTTTGCAAATTGCTCCAGGTCTCTCTTATTGGAAGGGCGCCTTTTCTCAACAGCAATTTTAAGATCTCTCCACAGGTGTTCAATGGGACTCTCCAGCGCTTTGTTGCCATCCATTTCTGGGTGCTTTTTGACATATGTTTGGGCTCATTGTCCTGCTGGAAGACCCAAGATCTCGGACGCAAACCCAGCTTTCTGACACTGGTCTCTACATTGCGACCCAAAATCCTTTGGTAATCCTCAGATTTCATGATGCCTTGCACACATATAAGGCACCCAGTGCCAGAGGCAGCAAAACAACCCCAAAACATCATTGAACCTCCACCATATTTCCCTGTAGGTACTGTGTTCTTTACTTTGTAGGCCTCATTCCGTTTTCAGTAAACAGAATGATGTGCTTTACCAAAAAGCTCTATCTTGGTCTCATCTGTCCCCAAGACGTTTTCCCAGAAGGATTTTGGCTTACTCAAGTACATTTTGGCAAACTGTAGTCTTGCTTTTTTATGTCTGTGTCAGCAGTGGGGTCCTCCTGGGTCTCCTGCCATAGTGTTTCATTTCATTTAAATGTCGACGGATAGTTCGCACTGACACTGATGCTCCCTGAGCCTGCAGGACAGCTTGAATTTCTTTGGAACTTGTTTTGGGATGCTTATCCACCATCCGGACGATCCTGCGTTGCAACCTTTCATTAATTTTTCTCTTCCGTCCGCGCCCAGAGAGATTAGCTACAGTGCCATGGGGTGCAAACTTCTTGATAATGTTGCGCACTGTGGACCAAAGGCAAATCTAGATCTCTGGAGATGGACTTGTAACCTTGAGATTGTTGATATTTTTCCACAATTTTGGTTCTCAAGTCCTCAGACATTTCTCTTCGCCTCTTTCTGTTGTCCATGCTTAGTGTGACACACACAGACACACAATGCAAAGACTAAAGTCCGGTTCACACAGGGGCGGCACGACTTTGGGGGCGACTCATGCAGGCGATCTCAAGACGACTTGAGAGGCGATTTGCAAAATGACTTCTGTATAGAAGTCAATGCAAGTCGCCACGAGTCGCCCCCAAAAGAAGTACAGGAACCTTTTTCTAAGTCGGAGCGACTCGAGTCGCTCCTATTAGAACGGTTCCATTGAACAGCGCGGGATGCGACTCGTCAGGTGACCGAGTCGCCTGACGAGTCGCCCCTATGTGAACCGGGCCTAAGTGAACTTCTCTCCTTTTTTATCTGCTTTCAGGTGTGATTTTTATATTGCCCACACCTGTTACTTGCCCCAGGTGAGTTTAAAAGAGCATCACATGCTTGAAACAATCTTATTTATCCACAATTTTGAAAGGGTGCCAAAAAATTTGATCTTGTTCTAGCATTTGGGTAAAGCGGAGTATGAATAAGTTAAAGTTCACCTTTTCACAATTATTTTTTTTGGAGTTTTGTGTGACATTATGTCCAATTTGCTTTTTTTCCTCCCTTTTTTTTTTTTTTGTTTTGTTCCAATAAACACAAATAAACGTGTATAGCAAAATGTGTTACTGCAATACTTTTCTGTGAGAAATACCTGATTTTCTGGAAAAATTTCTGGGGTGCCAACAATTTCGGCCATGACTGTGTATGTGTATATATGTGTGTGTGTGTGTGTATATGTGTGTGTGTGTGTGTGTGTGTGTGTGTGTGTGTGTATGTATATGTATGTGTGTATATATATATGTGTATGTATGTATGTATATATTATCATTTTTTTTTTTATTATTGTGCGTGCCTGCACAAGGTTCTGTGTGGAAGCTGGAAGTCATTGTAGTAGTCACCAGTACAAGTCTAGCTACTTGTAATGCTGTAGCAGAAATTGACATCTGGAAAGTATGGTCACCTCCAAGATCCTCAGTACTAGGCTACAGAGGTTAGGAAATAGAGGGGAAAGAAAAGAATAAAAGCACTGTGTGTAAAATTGGCAGTGTTATGAGGACCTGTAATAAACGAGAGCGAATGGGTAAGTGCAGTTTTGTATTCTTATCTTAGGAATTGAAGCATCTTGTGTCAGTGCTGTATCCAACTTGTGGTACATGAAATGTCTGGAATCTGCAAAGTTTAGATGAGACTGGAAATCTGTCAGTCTTTGCATGATGGGCACATAAAAATGCCATTCAATTTACAGAAGGATGGACTTTTAGGAATTCCCTGTGGACAGGACCGCTCATAACGTTGACTCATTTTGATGCTGTCTTTCATTGCTGCTCATGTTTTCATTGCATCTTTAAGCTGTGAAAATAAACAATCAGCAGCTGTTCAAGAGCTCACTTCTTCTCCTGGCTATAGGAGTCGTATCCTAGTTAATCACCCAGTGAAACCTTACACTCACATAATCACTGTGGTAATAAACTCAATAGTAAATAGATCCCCCCCCCCCATCCCCCATAAGTGACTTGTTTCATAGGAAAAAATATGTTCTGCTTAAAAGACTGTTTTATGGCACTAGCAAATTAAAATGATACCATAAAAATGCAAAATACTTGTCATACTGGGCAACTATTGTGCTTTATAATTACACAAAACAACCATGTTCACAAAATGCAAAGCATTTAACTGCACATGCCCACCAAATCTGTGTCTTTTTGCCTGGGTAGCCTGCACTCTAGGCTCAGGATGTATAGCGGGTCTTGACTTCTCTCCAGTGTTAATCCCTGTTCCCTTCAAGTTCTAAAGCCTGACCCTATAATTTAATAATATAGTTCTAGCATTTGGGTAAAGCTGAGCATGAATAAGTTTAAGTTCACCTTTTCACAATTTTTTATTTTTTTTAAAGCCCCCCGCCATACGTCTTATTTTAGCAGATCGGATGTCAGTGGACGTCACCGATGACATCCGACGCTCCATAGAGTTGTATGGAGCGCCCGTTCAGGTCCGCCGAAAAAACGGATGGGCGGACCTGAACGGTCGGCATGTGTGAAAGGGGCCTAATATTTAACAGCGCATTGAACAATAAAAGCAAAACTGACCTTGTATTCAGTATAAAATATACAGGGTTTACGTCCTCTTTAAGAAACCAGCACATACAACCTGTTATGATTCCAGGCCTGAAGATGACACTTAAGGAAATTGAGAAATGTTACTGTGTAATCATGAGTATTCAGAAGAAAAATAAAAAAAAATGATTTTTTTTTTCATCCATATAAGAAATTGTGCTTTAAATAGCCTGGGAGTTGCAATTGGCAACAAGAATGCATATTAGTTGAGACAAGCAATAAATTTTAACAATTTGTCAAAATAACTCGGATCCCGAGCAGGAACTTTCCTGAGCTGAGTTTTCACAGGTAACATTTTAGTGATTTCTATACTTATTCAGCTCAAGCAAAGCTTTCCATAATCTAGAACAGATCTCCTGTTGATGGCAATTGTGCTTACCAGCGTCTCCCTTGGTCCTGTGTTGCTGGCTCTGTGTGACCGCAACTCCTCATCCTGCGCTGTTCAGTCACCAGGAGCTGAAATGCTAAGCACTGCCAGGCTGATATCGATCTGCCCAGTGGTACTCCGTGAATCAGCATAGCTGTAGGGGGAACAATGAAGCTACTATTGGGAAGGTATACTGTAAATCTGCTGCATCTGTGGCTAGTAGTGGTACCCCAGGGGAATTCTCACAGAACCTCGGTTGAGAAACTGCATTAGATCTAGAAAGAGTCCACGCTAGATTAAACAGACCTCAGAACATATATGAATGTATTTGCATGTGATAGGAAAAGTTTGACTAAGCCCCCATTCACACCAAATCCGACTTTGAAATTGCCCGATTTCAAAGCTGCATGTCAGTGGGACTTCAGGTGCGACTTGGCTGACATCTGTGCGACTTCATGCACATATGTCTATGCAAGTCGCATCTAAAATCGCCAAAAATAGTGCGGGAACATTTTCCAGATTTGGTGTGGCACCGCAAAATCGGCGTTGGGCCAATTTGAACAGTTCTATTGCAGACAATAGTATGTGACTTGTCATGCGAATTGGGCCTGTCGAATCGCCTGACAAGTTGCACCGGTGTGAAAGGTGGCTTAAAGAGGTTATCATCATTCTTATGGTAAACCATGTACATATATAGTGATATAATCTCTTGGATCACTTGCCTTAATCGAGCTGTGTATGTCCTGTTACATTGGAGGTTCTGGACAGGATTTTATACCACATTACTGCCTAGAGGGGAAGTAAGCAGAGGTACAATTTTGGGATTCTAGCAATTCCAATTAAAACTACTGTAGTTTTTTGTATAATATTTTATCAGTTAAACTACACAGATACAGTATGTTGTGTGCAGTACTGAATAGATCTTAAAAATGTGTTTAAAGTCCGTTGTTATGCTAGGGGCCTAGGGTTATATTTTTATGCCACCTGTTTTCTAGGTAATATTGCTCGGACAGGTTATATGCATGTTTAAAGTTCCAAAGTTGGCATGCATAAGAAAATAACACCATATGGTTATATTTCCTGTTGTTCACTAAGTAAATCTGCGTGATTGTAAGGGCCACCCTCGTGACATCAGTGGTTTTTAAAATTAAGAGTTGATTGGAAAAATTGGATCATGCTGAAATTCTTTCATGTTTATAGCTTCCAGATTCCATAACCATGGAGCATAAATGAGTCTGACCTGTTCGGTGATTTATCTTTTATTCTCTTTAAATTAGACACCACCTTTTATAGAGGTCTTTGTTAGACAACAGATTTTATCCTACAGTGGCAGTTTGCGAACCGGAGTATATTTTTTAGATTTGGTGTAGTGTTTGAGAACTTTTTTTGTTTTCTAGAAAATTCATGAGCACTTGTTAGCAAATTCTTCAGCAGATGCAAAAGTCAACTAGGAGTTAGATGTCTCTTCTGTACAACACAAGTACAGAAATGAGGGACAAGGCACATGATGATGTTGGCACTGACACACATTTTAAGCAGTTTTTAAAATGGAAGATCTTCTCCGCCTTTAGTACAGAGGTTCTAGAGTTTCTAACAAGTACTTGAAGTACTATTTTATAACATGGATTCCCGCCTAAAGTTAAGACCGTGCCACCTGTGATGGCGAACCTTTGCAACCCAGATGTTTTGGAACTATATTTCCCATGATGCTCATGCACTCTGCAGTATAGTTGAGCATCATGGGAAAGTTCGAAAACATCTGGAGTGCCAAGGTTTGCCATCACTGGCCTAGCTGATGGTGTGGCTCGAGAGGCGTTCAAATGCTGTCATATATGTGGAAGACAACGGTTTTAGCCAACTAGAAGATGAAATGGGCCATTGGAATATAGTCACTAAACAATATGAAGCACTTATCCACCACTGAAACAATAGTGAAAAAATAACTTGTTGCCTTTTTCCCAATTGTTTTTATTTATTTTTTTGTGTGCTCATGTGTTTACCTGCAGAAAATTATTATTCCAAATGTATTACTAGTGTTTGATGGGCTATAACCCTCTTACCTTATTGAATGAAGAAAGATAATTGCTATATTGTAATTATGCAGAGATGAGGAAACATATTCTACTTTTTAGAGCATTGAGCGATCATTTAGTTCTGATGGGTAAGGCATTAAACCAAGTTCCTGAAAGTCTTGTCTTAATGTAATTTTTTTTCAAAGCGGTTAGGTAAAGGTGACATGCATTAGTAGCAATTCACAGCGGTTAAGCTGGTAGTGAACTAAACCACGTCCCTTGACCTTCAGGGTTCACTACTTGCAAATTGACACTGCTGGTGTTTTGACCTTCCCAGCATGAGTGGGTTATTGTAATTCATACAGTTCTTGGGTGGTGTAGAGCTCATGTAGTGTCTTAACACATTTGTATTTGTAGGTTTTACCTTACACAAGAGAGCAACAAACTTGTCTTTCCAGTGGTAAAGAGAGACTTGTAGATAACGGTCCAAATTTAACCCCTTTGCGTCGAAGGGTAAAACAAATCTTAATGCCCAAGCCCAATTTTGCAACTTTGACATGTGTTAGTAAACCTACCATCACCACTTTGTGCATCCAGGTGGATTATACCTTGTTTTTTTCAGGACAAATTGGGCTTACATTTGGGGGTAAATGGTAATGGATATCTCCTGAGAGATTATAATTAATTTTTTTTCCCATCTTTGCAAGGACAGAGAAAGATGCAATGCATCCGTCTCATCCATTTGCAGCCCCACGGAAAAAAAGCCCAGTCAAGTGTGGCCGCACATTTGCATAAGGTCGGTGTGAAGTTGGTAATGCAGTGGTCACTCTGGGAAAGGTGCGTTTTTTATATATATATATATATAATTTGTGCAAAAGTTTTAGGCAGGTGTGAGGAAATGCTGTAAAGTAAGAATGCTTTCAAAAATATTTAATTGTTTGTTTTTAATCAATTTATCAAGCAAAGTACGCAGAGGAAGAATGTAAATCAATTTGGTATTTACCTTTTTGGCCTCCAACCAGCATCAATTCTTACAATTGTACACTTGTACAAAGTCTGGTATTTTATATGATTAACCATATATACCAAGCAGGTGCTAATAATCAATTTCATATGTAGACTGAAACCTCTGTGTAGGAGGCTTAAAACATGAGGAACAGCCAAACTCTGCTAAGGTGAGGTTGTGGAAAAGTTTCAAGTCACGGGTCATACACCATGGCAAGACTGGGCACAGCAACAAGACACAAGGTAGTTCTACTGCAGCAGCTTGATCTCTCCCAGGCAAAGATTTCAAAGCAGACTGGGGTTTTCAAGATGTGCTGTTCAAGTTCTTTTGAAGAACCACAATAAATGGGGAACACTGGACCATAGGCGCAGTGGTCTGCCAAGAAACCTTAATGCAGCGGTTGAAAGACACGTAATGCTTCCCTTCAAGATCAGAAGATGTCAAGCAGCGCCATCAACACAGAACTGGCAGAAACCAGTGGGACCCAGGTACACCCGTCTATTGTCCCGAGAAGTCTGGCCAGAAGTGGTCTTCAGAGATGAATTGTGACAAAAAAAGCCATACCACTGACATGGCCTCAAGGTAAAGTGACTCAAACATCGAAACTGGGGTGCAGAAAAATGGCCGCAGGTGATCTGGATGAATGAGTCAAATTTTTAACTAATTTGTTTTCACAGGAGGCAGTTTATTATTCGAAGGGCTGGAGAACAGTACAATGAGTGTCTGCAGGCAACAGTAAAGCATGGTGGAAGTTCCTTGCAAAATTGGGGATGCATTTATGCAAATGGAGTTGGAGATTTGGTCTGGGTCAATGGAGTCCTCAATGCTGGGAAATGCAGGCAGATACTTATCCATCATGCCATACCATCAGGGAGGCGTGTCGTTGGCCCCAAATGTATTCTCTAGCAGGATCACAACCCCAAACATACATCCAATGTCATGAAGAAATATTTTCAGCATAGAGGAGTCCTGGAAATCACCCCCCACAGAGCCCTGATCTCAGCCTCAGGTCTTTCTGAGATTACATGAAGACTCAAGGATTTGAGGCAGCCTACATCCACAGAAGATTTGCAAGTGTACCCACAAAAGTCATGCTGTTTTGAAGGCAAAGGGGGGGGGGGGTCACATCAAATATTGATTTTATTTGGATTTCTCTTCTGTTCATTTACTTTCCATTGTGTTCCATGTAAACTGATAATCAACATTTCTAAAAGCATTCTTATTTTACAGCATTTTTCACACTTGCCATAAAACGTTTGCACAATAGTGTGTGTGTGTGTGTGTGTGTGTGTGTGTGTATGTATATATTTGTGTGTGTGTGTATATGTATGTATGTATGTGTGTGTGTGTGTGTGTGTGTGTGTGTATATGTGTATATATATATATATATATATATATATATATATATATATATATATATATATATATATATATATATATATATAGTGTGTGTGTGTGTGTGTGTGTATATATATATATATATATATATATATATATATATATATTGTGTGTGTGTATATATGTATGTATGTGTATATATATATATATATATATATATATTGTAAGATTGGGGGTTGTTAGCTCTTGTGGTGGACGCGTATTTCCAGTGATGCAAGCCAGTCAGCAACTCTGTTTAAGGGCATGGTAGCCCATTTTTATTTAAAAGCACGAAAGTTCACAAACACATCTGTAGTATTCACAGGGGGGTTCCACCATTCCTGTATCTTTCATACTAACAGTAGCCTCGTAGCTTTACCTTCTAGCAATCCAGGCCTTTAGCCTAGGCCTGACGGTCTGTTCCTCAGACCCACACAGTGTCCAAGAGTTTCACCTTTCTCCTAGCTTCTCCTGGTCAGCACCTTTTGTTGCTGTATCACGAACGGTGTCTGCCTCCTGCAGACATGCACCGCCTTTGACTCCACTTCAGAGGATGAGAGCCCACTCGGCTCTCAGGCACACAGACTTCCTCTCTATTGGGTGGAGCCCTGATCCATAATCACCTCTGAACTAAATAGCCCAAGACACAGCTGTTCCATCAGCGTGTCTCTTTACCAAATCTGGCATAAACCAACCCTCTTGAAGGTTGCACAAAGTCGCACCCTCACAATATATATATATATATATATATATAGTCTTCACATAGACATAAACTTGTTAAATTAAAATCCTTTATCAAGGTAGCCTAAAGTAGATTCTACTAAAAGTATGCGACCGTGTGATTTGTGCATGGTCTGCTGGTATCATAGGTGATGTACCCATTTTGACAATTGTTTTAATAAACACATTTTTTTTAATGGCAGAAAACAGACAATGTCCTGCCATAAAACAAAAAAAAAAAACTCCTAACTTTTTTTTAATGTAAGTTTTGATTCACTTTAGGCTGTGGTTTGTTTTTGTTTTTTTTAGTTTTTTCTTCTCATGTCTACTTTTCAGCATTTTTTTTTTTTTACAGCACTAGAAAAGAAACCTGTCCAAAGAAAAATATACAAAAATATACAAATACCCATGCTATCATCTTGCTGAAAATACAGCTACCTGGCTTAGCTGGAGTTGTATCAACTTGGTTGGGATTGAGAAATGCATTCTGTATTTTTTCTCAAAGGGTACAACCTTGCCTGTGATGTGAAATAATCTGCAGTTTTGTTTTAGGTAAGGTCATCACATTATTGAAGTCACTGGCTTTCCTTGATGGCTAGACAACTAGTATGTTCAGAAAGAGGACAACTATGGCAGCCTTCATATTTTTGTCATACTAGGTTTCCTGCGAAAATGATTGCTCTGCTACTCTTGGGAAGGCACCAAAACTACAATAAATGTAATATGTATGTCAGGGCAAACGAAACTCTATACTATGTGGTATGTCTGTAATAAATGTACTTTCCCCATGTTTTGTTGTATCTTTTTAAAGACCCTGCAAGCACAAAAAAAATGCGTTTTGATCTGCCAAAAAATCTCCTAAATCCTTTTTGTGCGCTGACAATACACAGCATTTTGGTGGACTGAATGCTGTCAGCCCTCCCAGATTTCTATTGCCAAACACAACATATAACATGACATAAAGGCTAATCCTTCTATGGTCCTAAAAGACTGGGAGGATTAAGTTGGCTAAGCACTAGTAGAATTTTGTAGCCATAGTAAAGAGAAAATTCAGAAAAGCAGGATGGAAAGTTTTTCTTGAATGAATTAACATTGTGTGTCATTTGTTTGGTTAATTCTATTGGTACAAAAATTGACTGTTGAAGCAAACTAAATTACTCTTTTGTTCATGGACGGACACAGCTTCAATCTTGACACGTGGGTATTAGCCTTCATTTAGGAGTGACTAGGCAGAAAGTGTAAACAACTTCAGAGCTGAACAGCCCCACCCAGGGGGCGGTCCTACTGGCTATATCCCCTCAGCCTGCACTAAGCAGATCAGTTTTTTCTGCCTAGTATAGAAGGACATAGCTCCCTTCGGGCCCATTTGTCCAGGGTTTTTTTTCTACATTTCTAGCAGCAGCCAGAATGTCCTCCATAGTGATAAAGCAGAAATGTCAGCTGCTCCAACAGAGCAATTGGACATTAAAATGTATGTAAAGCCGAAAAATGAACTTCTCAGTTTTGGTCCATTAAGCTGGCCATACAGTTCGGATTCAGAAGGAATAAGTAGAAATTCAAGCTGTGGGTGGCCTTGTCAGTACCAACCGGCTTGACAAACCAAAGTGCATCCAATCAGATGCAGTCACTGGGTATTCAGACCACAGCAGGGGAGATACCAAGCTGTTTAAAATGGATGGGAAAATCAGATTTCTCATCAGGGCTGAATAAGAAAAATCAAGGTAAACCTGGCTGTATACTGGTAGAAAAAAACTCTTCGATATATTTGATAATGAGGACAGAGTTGACTAATGTTCGAAAGTGCTTAAAAAAAATAGGATTTTTGTACTCTCCGTAAAATAATTTTCTGAGTTTATGGACGGACACAGCTTCAATCTTGACAAGTGGGTATTAGCCTTCATTTAGGAGTGACTAGGCAGAAAGTGTAAACTTCAGATCTGAACAGCCCCACCCAGGGGGCGGTCCTACTGGCTATATCCCCTCAGCCTGCACTAAGCAGATCAGTTTTTTCTGCCTAGTATAGGACATGGCTCCTTTCGGGCCCATTGGTCCGGGGGGATTTTTTTCTAAGTTTTCTACGTTTCTACATTTTTTTTTTTTTGTTCCTGCGATCAACTGCCGACTGGGTGACAGGCTGGATCCCAGATCCTTGTAGTCTCCCCAGTTTCGGCCATCGAGCATGTGCTGACCCTAGCTACGCGCTGGGTTTTCCACGACATGCCCATTGCTCCACGGGTGGCCGGTGAGCTTTATGCTCCAGGGCATGCATATGATCGGTCTCTATGGCTCAATCACAGCATGCCGGGTCGACAGTCACCTCCGTAACTGCGCGGTAGATGGTCTGTCCGGAATGTCTTCCAGCACAATCCACGCAGGAATGGTAAGTAGCTTCCTCTGCTTCGGCAGGAGGACTTGGCTGGACATTCCTGGAGAAATCAAGTAAGCAGTTTTGCCCTTTCTTTCCTCTCTCCCTACCTTCCATCCTCCCTGGTCTCTGCAAGCTAAGGCTGGCTGCTGGGTGCTGGGGTTCACCTGGGGGGCTCCATCTGGAGCGGGAACTGCGCTGTAGGCTATCATTGGAAATGTCAATTTTTGCTGCTTACCTGTGTTTCTCCCTCCATGCTGTCGGCGGACATTTTCTTGTGGTCCGTTCCTGCTAGCTCTGTCTACCGCTCGGCTGCCTTTTTCTTGTGGTTCCTGTAGGCTATCATTGGAAATGTCAATTTTTGCTGTTTACCTGTTTCTCCCTCCAAGCTGTCGGCGGCCATTTTCTTGTGGTCCGTGCCTGCTAGCTCTGTCTACCGCTCGGTAGCCATTTTCTTGTGGTTCACACCATTCAGTACGGCCGCTCGGCGACCATTTGTGGAAGTCTTTGGCCTCTAGGGTGCATTCACAGGCGCGCGATAGACAGACACACGCTGACAGAGGATCAGACTGACACAGGCAGCTAAGGGAGACCATCACTGGTGGGAGCAGACGATCAGCCGTAACAGTGACCGTCCTAAGGGTGGTGAGTCCTCTGGGAGACCCTGCATCTCTGTAGCAGCTAGGAGGGTGGGCTGTGATACCTTGCCTGGAGTCCCTATGGGTGTCAGGCGCGTGGGTCAGATGTTTTTTTTCCCCTGAAACACCCGAGTTGGCAACTAATGTCCCCGCTATATCAGTGGACGCTATGTCGGCGATCCTAGAGGCCTTTTGTTGCCAAGGTGGAAGCGGCGCGTGGGAACACGGGGGGGGGGTAGGAAGCGCCATCTTCTGGGGATAATTCTGATGCAGAGCCAGGCCCAGCTGTGGCTCATGGCCCTGATTCTGATGCATCAGCGGCTGTGGACCGTGACCGGTCGGACAGTGAGGCTGACTCCAGGTCCGGGTCAGCACACAAAGGCTTGGTATCTATCACCGCAGTGCGGGTTATGCTGAAGTTGGGGAATTCTGAAACAGTGACGGCGGTTCCCTTTGGGTTCCGTAAGCTGACCCACACTGCCAAGGTGTTTCCTTGCATGTCTTATCTTAATAAACTTTTATACAAGGAGGGAGGAAAAAAAACATTGAAGTGTTTTTTTTTTTTTTTTTTGTTCGGCCCCAAAAAATTTGGCGGTCCGGTAACCCTTTTAGTAGTTTCCTGAAAAAATGGACCTCTCCCCCGATAGTGGGACCCCCCTGTGTCCAGACTTAACCAAGTAACCACGAGTCCAGTGGAAGGGGCTCCTGTCTTCAAGGACCCTGCGGACAAGAAGGCTGAGGCAATTGCTCGCTACCTATAGTAGGCTCAGCGGTGCGTCCAGCAATGGCTGGGGCTTTAATGTCTCAGACACCTACTGAGTGGGCAAAGATGCTACTCCAGGGATTACAGACACCGGAAGCTCCTCCGGACGAGGTAGCCTTGGCCGACCAGTTGGTACATGGCCTTAAGTTTGTCTGCGAGGCAGACATGGATACTAAACCCCTTGCTGTCCAGAGCCTCGGTTTATGCGGTGGTGTTGCGCCACCTGGTTTGGCGAAGTGCTGGTCTGCGGACCTAAAAACTTCCAAGAAGGCCTTATTGGACCTGCCCTTTAAGGGTGGTAGTCTTTTTGGACCCTCTCTGGATGACATCATTAAGGATGCCACAGGAGGTAAGAGCTTGCTGCTTCCACAATCCAAAAAGGGGCAAGGAGCCACGCCATAGGCTAGGGCTCTCCTTCACCGTGCACAAGCAGTTTTTTTGTCCGCCTAGTGCAGAAAGTAAATGACCCCAGGCCGATTAAGCGCCTGGTGAGGGACAGAAGCATCCCTGGTTTCGCAAGCCCAACCTTGCTTGCCTACCGAACAGATTTTTTTCCCTCTAAACCGCCAGCTTCAGCCGACTCATCAGGAAGTCCTATATGGGGCGGTTCAAGACCTGCTGATACGCAGGGTGGTTTTTCCTGTCTCAGTACAGGAACAGGTTCAGGAGTTCTACTCTAATCTGTTCGTAGTGCTGAAGACGCTCTGTTGTCGTGGCCCTCCATCTGGGGATTTCCGGCATCCTTGGTCATCAAGGACGCATGCTTGCATGTCCCCATATGCACCAGGCATCAGAGATGTCTGCGTTTGGCGGCCGGGGAAGACCACTACCAATGGTGGCTCTCCCCTTTGGCCTGGCATCAGCACCAAGGTGCTTGGCCCGATTCTTGCCCTACTAAGACAGTGTGGCATCGCTATCATGGGCAACTTGGACGATCTTCTGAGGGCCACTTCAAACTCAAAATTAGAGGTGGGCGTGTCTGTAACCTGTCAGACCCTCCAATCCTTGGTTGGGTGCTGAACACTCAGAAGTCAGTATTGGTACCGTCTCAACTCCTAGTGTATCTAGGGTTGATTCTGGCGAAAGTTTTTTCTTCCCTATGGGAAAGTTGCAGACCCTTTGGGCTGTGGTGTGGCAGTTGACATCCCAAAGATGGTTGTCACGCCACTTTTTCAGGCGAGTCCTGGGCCTTAGGGTAGTCTGCTTCGAGATGGTACCATATGCAGTATTTCACACGCAAGTGTTACAGAAGGTAATTCGGTCCAGAGGGGCAAGTGCCCTTCATCCCTGGATTGTCAAAATCTGGGTGAGCCACCTAGTCAGGACCTCCCTAGTTGGTTGGCCGACATCACCGGCACTTCTGTCTGGGAAGTCTTTGCTGCTTTTTTACTGGATGGTGGTCACGGCGGACGCATGTCTTCCTGGTTGGAGAGGAGTCTGGGGAGCTCAGTCAACCTGGGTCGCTGGACTCCGGAGGAATCCTACTTGCTGATCATTGTCCTGGAACTCCGGGCGATCTGGCTTTGCCTCTCCATATGGTCTCAGAGGCTACAAAGGCGTCAGTCAGAATCCAGTCGGACAAACACCACAGTGGTGGCATATGTCAATCATCAAGGAGGAACAAGCAGCTCTGCTGCAGCATCGGAGGTCGCTCACCTCCTAAGGGGGGCAGAAGGGAGCGTACCAGGCCTATCGGCCGTATACATTCCGGGTGTGGGAAACTGGCAGGCGGACTACCCGAGTTGCCAGATGCTGGACCAAGGAGAATGGTCTCTACACCCGGAGGCGTTTCAGCTCCTTTTGCCAGAGGGGAGGCACGCCAGTCGTATATCGCCTGGCTTCTCGACTCAATCGGAAGGTATTGAGGTTGTGGCCAGGTCAGGAGACCCATGGGCAAACACGACAGCTGCGTTGATGGCACCGTGGAGCCAGTTACCGGCTAATCTATGCCTTTCCTCCTCTGAAGCTCCTTCCTCATCTGCTTCGCAGACTGGAGGCAGAGAGGGTTCCAATGGTCCCAATTGCTCTGGATTGGCCTTGACGTCCTTGGTACGCCGATCTAGTGCGTCTGGTAGCAGACGCCTTTTGGCATCTGCCGCTAAGAAAGGACCTGCTGTCGCAAGGTCCCATACGCCATCCTGTTTTTACAGTTACTGGCTTAACGGTATGGCTTGAGAGCCAGGTGCTAAGAGACCGGGGCCTGTCAGAATCCGTGATCACTACAATGAGGAGTGCTCGGAAATCATCCCCTAGGAAGATTTACAATCGCACTTGGAAGACCTACATATCCTTTTGTGAGGAAATGAGGTGGCATTGCGTACTTATTTGGTTCTAGAGTCCTGCTGGCAACGGGCCAAAAATGTTGCTTTAAGTTCAATTAGGGGGCAGGTATCTGCCCTGGCTGTCCTTTTTCAATGGCCCCTGGTGACTCACTCTCTAGTGAGAACATTTGTACAGAGGGTTCGGCAGGCGGCCCCTCCGGTCCACCCTCCACTACCTCTGTGGGGCTTGTGTAGCAGACGTCCTTTTGGCGTCTACCGCTACGAGAAGACCTGCTGTCGCAGGGTCCCATATGCCATCCTGCTTAGTCAATGGCTTTAATGGCATGGCCTCTAGGTGCCTCAGAAACCACCATTTGAGAACATTAGGGAGTTTCCCTTGTTGAGACTTTTTCGGAAAGTGATCCTTTTGGTGGCTGTTATGCCAGTTAAGATGGGTTTCTGAGCGGGCAGCCTTGTCATGCAAGCCTCCCTATCTGATCTTCCACAAGGATAAGGTGGTGCTGTGTCCGCAGCCTTCTTTTCTTCCCAAGGTCGTCGTGTTTAGACCTTCCATCTCAAGGAAGACCTTGTACTGCCATCCTTGTGTCCTCATCCGTCGAATCCTAAGGAGACGACGTTGCATTCCTTGGACGTTGTCCGAACTCTGAGTATGCTTGTCTGGTACTGCTCCGTTCCGGAGTCCAGACTCACTGTTTGTTTTGTTGGCTGGTCCCAAGTAGGGCCCAGCGGTCTCGTCGGCCACCATCTCTATGTGGATCCGACAGATCGTGATCAGGCTTACGCCATGAAGGGTCAGGCGCCTCCCTTTCCCGGCGCATTCGACCAGGGCATGAGGTGCCTCTTGGTGGTACGTCGGTTAAAACGGGTTTTTGAGCTGGCAGCCTTTTTGGTCAAGGATCCCTATCAGATCTTCCACAAGGATAAGGGGGTGCTGCGTCCGCAGCAGCCTTTTCTTCCTAAGGTCGTTTCAACCTTCCATCTCAAGGATGATGTTGTACTGCCATCTTTGTGTCCTCATCCGTCGAATCCTAAGGAGACAAAATATTTCTTGGACGCTGTCCGAGCTCTGAGAGCATCAAGCATCTGTTTCACAGGTGTGTAAGGCGGTGTCCGTTCACACTTTCACTAGACTTTACAAGTTGATGTGTGTGCATCTTTGGATGCTTCTTTCGGCCGCAAGGTATTGCAGGTGGCTGTTTAGAGTTACAACTCCTCCGTTGAGGAGCTCTGTTTTGTTTTCTGGTGAAGTTGTTTTAATGCTGTTCCCACCCCTCATTTTTGACACTGCTTTGGGACGTCCCACTTGTAAAGATTGAAGCTGTGTCTGTCAATGAACGAAAGAGTAAATACGATTTTTGTACTCACCGTAAAATCCTTTTCTCTGAGTTCATGGACGGACACAGCACCCACCCCTCGTTTTTAAGTTTGTACTGCTTTTTTACAAACTGATCTGCTTAGTGCAGGCTGAGGGGATATAGCCAGTAGGACCGCCCCTGGGTTGGGCTGTTCATCTCTGAAGTTAACACTTTTTCTGCCTAGTAACTCCGAAATGAAGGTTAATACTCACTTGTCAAGATTGAAGCTGTGTCCGTACATGAACTCGGAGAAAAGGATTTTACGGTGAGTACAAAAATCCTATTTTTTTTTTTAAGCACTTTCGAACATTAGTCAACTCTGTCCTAATTATCAAATATACCGAAGAGTTTTTTTTCTATTAGTGTACAGCCAGGTTTAGGCTAGCCATACACACCTTGATTTTTCTTATTCAGCCCTGATGAGAAATTAGATTTTCCCATCCATGTTAAACAGCTTGGTATCTCCCCTGCTGCTGTCTGAATACCCAGTGACTGCATCTGATGGGATGCACTTTGGTTTGTCAAGCCGGTTGGTACTGACAAGGCCACCCACTGCTTGAATTTCCACTTATTCCTTCTGAATCCGAACTGTATGGCCAGCTTAATGGACCAAAACGGAGCAAATAGGAGAAGTTCATTTTTCGGCTTTACATACATTTTAATGTCCAATTGCTCTGTTGGAGCAGCTGACATTTCTGCTTTATCACTATGGAGGACATTCTGGCTGCTGCTATGCATTCCAGCTTTTAAATGGTTTCACTTTCTTGTCTGGCCTGGAAAAAAGCAATGCATAGGAACTAGACAAAGGAGCTGACTGGCTAAGTATTCAATTGTATCTGTGTGAATGATGCTTGTTCTACAGTAAGGACACTTATATCACATATTTAACATGAATAATTATTACATTAGCTGCCAATCCTACCCAGCATCCATCTTTGTTTTCCATTGTTTACCCGGATTCTTGGTATTATTTTGATTGGCTGCCTACCTGCTACTGTATATGTACATTTTGAGGCGGTTTCCCTTATTCCTGTATAAAAAAAAATTCTCATGTTAAAACCAATAATCTTTGACACGGACACTCGGATCATACAAAAACTGTTTTTCAGTAAAGGGAGACTATTAGTTGATCATTTACACAGTTCAATTCTGCGTTGATGCATTCTGGACATGCAACAATATAAAACAGAGCCAACCTCTAAGGCACATGTGCCAGAGTGGTCATGGGCTGTCATATTCTACTTGTAAGCTAAACAGTCTGTGATAACTGAGCAACTGGAACATTTGGCATGACATGTACGGTTTAATAGGATATGTACTATATATATATATCAAGATGATGGTACAGAATAGGCTGATGCTGCTAATGGCCACTGTTCTTTAAAACATTATAGAATGTGCAAGATGGTGCTCGGTGGAAACAAAATGGCAGCTAGCAGTAAGGTCAATATGCCCCAACTTTTCTGGTTCATGAAAGTATATTTGCTGCAGCGCCCATCGCAAAATTCTTAAATTGATACAAAAATGAATAAAAATTAATGTGTAGGCACCATGTTTGAGAACATCTCCGTGCACTACAGTTTACTGTCCCTCCTAGCCAGGCTATCGTATCAGGTGTCATGGGAGAGGGATCTGGAAATAAGCCCTGAGGCAGAGGACTGGCACAAATGTAGCACACAAATCCACAAAGGCATCCTCAATGTTGCCCTGATTGAGGCGGGATACAAAGTATATGCCAGGTAGTACCTGGTACCAGAGCGCCTCTCCAAAATGTATCCAGGAACCTCTGCCTTCTGCTTCAGGGGTTGTGGACAGGTGGGATCCCCACTTCATACATGGTGGACATGCCCCAAGGTTTGTCGTTTCTGGATGAGGGTTCATTCATAATTTGGTGGAAAATATCCCTAAACCTACTCAGATGTTAATATATTCTATATTCTTGGTGGCATAAATTGCCATTGTGTCAGCTTGAAAAAGCCCTATTATAGACATAACATTGATGAAACGCAAACTAACTTGGATCATGTTGAACGAAAAAATAGTGAGCGTTCTGCATGACAAACGACCTCCTTTTTGAGAAAATATGGTCCCCCTGGCTCGCATACCTACAGGCCCCTGATTATAAAGCTGTTTACTCAGATGACTGACCATGGGATCCTGGATGGACCCACCTTCTTTGCTCCTCTTCTACCTTATCTTTTATTTCATGCTTACCTCTGGCATTGTGTTTCTATGATTTAATCGCTTCTCTTCTCTTCGGCTTACCCCGGACACTCCTGGGAATATGGTCCTCTATAGGGGACAGTTATGTGAAACAATTGCTGAGAGAATCTTACCTAATATGTAACTATGCCACCTGAACTAATTTGCTGTGGTCTTACCCTAGCAATGATGTAGAACAGGGACCAAGTTGTCTTGCATACCCACAACGCACTGGGGGGCTGATGGAACAATTGCACCATAGAGTAAAGGTAGATTCAACGTTCTGCCAGCATCTCGGCATTGGTTACTGTCCTGCCTCACATTCTAGTTAAAACATGGGGGGGGGGGCACATAACGGACCTAACCTGCATGCCGGGTCTTCACTTGTCTGCATTAAGCCCCACATTTGTTCACTTGGCTGCTTGTTCCCTTGTTCATCTGTTTGATACACGTGGAGCAAGCAAGGATTGTTCGCTGTTCTACTGACCTGTTCTGTATTGTTTTACCAAAAACAACAAAAACCATTTGAAACAGAAAAATATAAGTGTAGATACTCCAAATCCTCCACTGGAATGTGGTAAGTTCATTAAATTGTAAATGTTTAATGTTATGAATAAACAAAAACTAAAACTCGCGCTTACGGAGACATAGAAAAATAAATGACAAGTGAAAAGAAATTATATGCGCAGCTGCTACAGCATAAGGCACTAACACCTTGAGAGATAAAAAAAATTATAAAATGCAGCGCTAGCGAATATAAATGTGCTCAATACAAACGTATGTGTGAATGTCAACCATCTAAACCTTTCGGGATGATGGTGCACACTATTAGTGAAAAGATTATACACCAGTGATTGGTGTCACCAGAAATGCAGTAGGTGTAATACTAAATGTTACCACTAAAAAGTGATCAACTAAGTAAAACCAGAAAATATACTGTGCAAAACCTTAAATGAACTGAACAACCAGGCAAATAGCTCTAGGAGTAATTCACAGTACTACAGATGGTTTTCAACATCAAATAAATAATGTCCCATATGCAACAGTGGTTGCAATATAGAAGGAAGGGAAAAAAATGATTTAAAATAAAATAAGTCACACAACATCCGACATCTAGGACCGATAATGTTCAGTGAAATTCAACAGTTGGCTCATCAAGGACCCGATGATGATGCCCTGGAGGAGGGGCGAAATGCATTGATGAATTTCCGGTCAACACTAAGAACCAGTGACGCTGCTTCCGGTTCTTGTGGAACGCACGCCGTTGTGAACCCGGAACACACTGACGCTCTGTTATCATTGAAGGCTTGTGAGTTTTCCCAATAACAGCGTATTGTTAATCTGTTCCTAAGCGGTACTTCACAAGTTGCTTTTTCTTTTTATTCCCCACATGGTCCTCTGATCTCTGCTGTTATTGAGCCAATTGTTGAATTTCACCGAACATTATCGGTCCTAGATGTCGGATGTTGTGCGACTTTTATTTAAATCAATTTTTTTTCCTTCCTTCTATATTGCAACCACTGTTGCATATGGGACATTATTTCTTTGATGTTGAAAACCATCTGTAGTACTGTGAATTACTCCTAGAGCTATTTGCCTGGTTGTTCAGTTCATTTAATGTTTTGCACAGTATATTTTCTGGTTTTACTTAGTTGATCACTTTTTAGTGGTAACATTTAGTATTGCACCTACTGCATTTCTGGTGACACCAATCACTGGTGTATAATCTTTTCACTAATAGTGTGTACCATCATCCCGAAAGGTTTAGATGGTTGACATTCACACATACGTTTGTATTGAGCACATTTATATTCGCTAGCGCTGCATTTTATAATTTTTTTAATGTTATGAATAAGTTCATGGGGTAACTGGGATAAATTATTGAATCTGTAAATCTAGAACGGTTACATACATAGTTTGGTTGAAAAAAACAAGTCCATCTAGTTCAACCAACAGAAGGGAAAAAGTGTGTGTGTGTGTGTGTATACATACATAGAGATTCTTACAAAAGTGAGTACACCCCTCACGTTTTTGTAAATATTTTTATATCTTTTCATGTGACAATACTGAAGAAATGACACTTTGCTACAATGTAATGTAGCGAGTGTACAGCTTCTATAACAGTATAAATTTGCTGTCCCCTCAAAATTACTCAACATACAGCCATTAATGTCTAAACCACTGGCAACAAAAGTGAGTACACTCCTAAATGAAAATGTCCAAATTGGGCCCAATGAGCCATTTTCCCTCCCCGGTGTCATGTGACTCGGTGTTACAAGGTCTCAGGTGAGGCATACAAAGACAAGTGTCTTCCCTACTGTCAAGCATGGTGGTGAGAGTGTAATGGTCTGGGGCAGCGTGAGTGCTGCTGGCACTGGGGAGCTACAGTTAATTGAGGGAGCCATGAATGCCAACATGTACTGTGACATACTGAAGCAGAGCATGATCCCCCTTCCTTCGGAGACTGGGCTGCAGGGCAGTATTCCAACATAGCAACCCCAAACACCTCCAAGATGACCACTGGCTTGCTAAAGAAGCTTAGGGTAAAGGTGATGGACTGGCCAAGCATGTCTCCAGACCTAAACCCCATTGAGCATATGTGGGGCATCCTGAAACAAAAGGTGGAGGAGTGCAAGGTCTCTTAACATCCACCAGCTCCGTCATGTTGTCATGGAGGAGTGGAAAAGGACTCCAGTGGCAACCTGTGAAGCTCTGGTGAACTCCATGCCCAAGAAGGTTAAGGCAATGCTGGAAAATAATAATGGTCACACATCATATTGACAATTTGGGCCCAATGTGGCCATTTTCACTTAGGGGTGTACTCACTTTTGTTGGTCCCAACACTAAACCTCTTGGGGTACACCACTAATAACCTTAGACCATTCAGTAAGAATCATTAACCAATACTCTCTGTATTCGGTCTTTTAGCCAGTTTTCTATCCATTTACAAATGGATTTTCCCAAGCCTGTAGACTTTACCTTACACATTAGCCATGTGTCGGGAACTGTGTCAAACACTGGAAAAATCGAAAAACTGATCTTCACCGTGCAGATCCCTTCACCAACACTCTGCATTCTCCTGGAAAATTGGCTGCATGAGTAATTGCAACTACTGTGCTTTATTACATCCCAAGCAACACTCCATTCTGGTCATGGTCCTTTTTAACATGGCCCCCAAATTGCTGAAAATGCTAAGAATGTCATCACCCTCCACCAAAAGAATACCAGCAGCGCAACTGTATGAAATGAATGCTCAGCCAGACAGGCGTCTCATTGTGTAGTAGTTATTAAAGAAGCAGTAGAAGTACATATAAAAGAAAATGCCATAAAATGGTCAGTGAGCACTTACAAAGATGGTTGTCGCATAGTCCTTGGGGCAGCCTGACATCAGCACCCAAAACTCCGCCTGATGCGTTTCACACAAATAGCTGTTTTTAAAGTGGGACTATGGCCTCCCATAACTATTCACATTTGTGCTTGGTATTCTTAATACCTCTATAAAGTCCCACAAATACGTGTTGTTCCTGCCAGTGAAGTCTGCCTAATGCAGCTTCCTGTGATGTTGCAACAATGCTGCTCTGCTCCTGAATTCAAAGCAGCGTTGCCACTTTCATGCATGTTATGGCTGCTTGCACTACAGTGGGATGAAAAAAAATGTGCCATTGTCACTACTGATTCACAATCTTGTAGCTTCAGTCAGCACCTGATCAGTCTTATCAGCTGCTTTCTGAATTGACAGTTTTGCCTCTGTTGCTAAAACACTTCCAATATATGCTGCAGGATTTGCAAGGATGAGAAGCCAAGCACAAATAAGATAATTAGGCTCAGTCAGAGAGGGTAAAGGAAGTTTTGTTTGCTTTGAGGCTTGGTAACTGGATTTGGAACTTTAGACTGTCATACAGTGTGTGTATATGTATGTGTGTGCGTGCGTGTGTGTGTGTGTGTATGTGTGTTAGAGCTGCACGATTCTGGGAAAAATGAGAATCGCGATTCTTTTGCTTAGAATACAGATCACGATTCTCAAAAAATCTCTGTCCTCCCACAAATCTACATTTTAAAATGGTTAATTAAAAAAAAAAAAATCTATATCAAAGTTAAACTCAACAAGAAAAAATTACATACATTTTTTATTTTTTGAGTTTAACTTTGATATACGGTAGATGTTTATTTTTTGAATTAACCATTTTTAAATGTAGATGACTGTGGGTGCAGCATGGTGACATAGGGAGGACTGAGATTACCCCCTCCTATGTCATGGGCTTTCTTTCTGGCCTGGGTATATCGATCAATCCAGCAGCAAGCAAGCAGTAAGTACAGTAATATATTCGCGTAGTATACATCGGATCAATGCTGGACTCACTGCGGTTATGTCTTTTTTTTTTTTAACAATTCTCTGACAAGTATTGAAATCGGCCATCCACATTCAACTACCCTTTCTTTAAACATGCATCCGCCCATTATAATAGTAATACACCCGCCCCCCTTGCAGAGTGGAGCGAGCATCGGGAGCGTGCGTGAGCGTGTGGCACAATATTGTGCTCATAGCGCATGCGCCGTGTATGGGTTATAATACATTCGGCTATTTTTGGAGGTCTGCCGTGAGCGGCACATGCAAGGACAGAGCAGGCGGAATCCATCTAGTGGCACATCAGTCTCTAACTGACGTCAGTTCCGGCTGCTGACGTCCGTTCCGATATCGCCGCCATTTGTGTTCCACGCTGGTTCCGACGGCTTCTCCTCGGTCCAGTTTACATCAGGGGGAAGACCCGAAAAATCGAGGCATTCCAGGCCGGAGAACGTGGGGGGGGGGGGGGTGTGAATAGAGATCGCGATTAAATTACGATTAATCGTGCAGCCCTAATATGTATGTATATGTGTGTGTGTGTGTGTGTGTGTGTGTATATATGTGTATATATATATATATATATATATATATAATGTGTGTGTGTAGATAGATAGATAGATAGATAGATATATAGATATATAGATATATAGATATATATAGATATATAATCTCATCAACCGATTATACCAAGATCATAGCTGCAGCCATGATTCTGGTACCGATTTCCATCAACTGATGGCTATTTTGACATTAAATACTGGGGGTTATGGCAGTAGACAGCTGACATAACCCCATTATTGTCTTGAACGGCGGGCAGTCCGCTTTAAGATAAGTGGTTTCCACAGCGGACTCTCCACGAGATTACGTTTATCAGCGGCGGGAGAGGTGCCCACCCACTTTCCACGCATCACGATTGTCTCCCCCGCTTACTGGGTCCATCGATGGCAGCGGAGACAATCCGATCCTTTCCCCTGACGGGCAGGAAGTTGAGTGAGGGAATTATGACCCCCATTTGACTCTGCCATTTGACGGCAGCAACGTCAAGTCACTTCCGCCCAACGGCCTTAAAGGGACGATTTTTTATTTTATTTATTTATTGCATTTTAGTGTAAATGTGAGATCTGAGGTCTTTTTGACCCCAGATCTCACATTAAAGTAAAGTAATTTAAAGTGCTCCGAGCTTGCACGCAGAAGCATACGCAAGTCGTGCCAGCATATGTAAATTCACATTGTCTTTAACAATTAAAAAAAAAATCCAAAAATGTGTTTGTAAGACCGCTGCGCAAATACGATGTGGCATAAAGTATTGCAACGACCGCCATTTTATTCTCTAGGGTGTCTGAACAAAATATGTTTGGGGGTTCTAAGTAATTTTCTAGCAAAAAAAAAATGTGTTTTTAACTTGTAAACACCAAGTGTAAAAAAATAAGCTTGGTCCTTAAGTGATTAAAGAGCATGGGAGATGCTTGGCGGTCTAATGGTCCCCTGATGTCTCCATAAAGAATGCCCGTCACTGCCCAAAATTTGTTTGATTATCCCTTACAATCGTAAAAAAAAAAGTGGTGGAAAAAAAAAGTAAAAGCACATTGTCTCCCGTGCGTGCAAATGGAGATTGTACCACCACACATGAGGTATTGCCAAGAACTGTGAGAGCAGTCAGACTAGCGCCATAGCTCACTTTAACTCTAAACTGATAACCTGTAAAGGCTATTAAAACATTGCAAATGGACAGTTTCGCATACCGTAGATTGTTGCCATTTCAGCCACGCAAAACTTGTAAATTTTTTGTATTTATTTTTCAATTTAGCTGCACAATTATTGTGTGACATAAATTGCAACAGCCACCGTATTCTCCAGGGCTTCTGCTTTCAGAAATCTACAATGTTTGGGGGTTCAAAATACCTTTCTAGCAAAATGCTGATTGTAACATGTATGTGAAAAAAAATTAAAATTACCCCAAAACAACAACTTGTTTTGTACAAAAAAGGGAAATGGTTAAAGTAGTCTGCCACCAACTTCCTGATCAAAACACCTATAAGCAGGTACTAACAATATGTTAGTGTAACTCTATTTTTATGTTTTATACAGGTAATATTTTTCAAGCATTTATTTATTTTATTTTATTATAACCCATTGGCTAGAAATCATAGGTAGCAATTGTAGATGAATATCATATCCGAATAAAAATTTCAACTAAACTTAAAATTAATGACCTACAGAGGTTATCCATCCCTGGCAGCATTGTGGGCACTAGCTAATATCCTTTTCCTCTTAAGAGCTATAGTTCATCAGGAGAGAAGTGGCAAGCCTCCCTCACTGTGGCCTTCAGATTGCAGATGATTAAACCTAATGAGTAATCTGGGATTTATTGTTTTTCTTAGATAAGAGGCACATTTCCTAAATGGTCACTTGTAGACAATCTGTACAAACTGTGCTTAGCAAAGTTTTCTAGATTTGCAGAGCACATTATTTCCCCCTTCTTATGTCTGAATTTTGTCATTTTGCTTTTAGTGATGGTAGGTTCTTCCTTGCGTCACACACTTTAGCAGCAACAGTACTCTTTCTGTTCTCTGCTCAACCTCCTCCCCAAAGCTGAAATAAATCAAAGTTGGTTGGGACTCAGTCGTAATAAATCACGACCTGTCCAAAACTGGAGCCTGCTCAGTCAAAATGTCATTGCTTGGCTTTCACTGAGGATTAATTAAAGGCCTGATATAAAGCCCAGATGTGCTTCAGGAGAGTAGTAGGCTGCTGAGTTCAGGCAATACTGCTTGCAGACTTGCCATGCATCTGCCCACCCAAGAACATGGAAGAGGACAAGGTAGTTATGATGGTGCTGGAGGGAGGGGGAGGGAATTGGGAATCAGCACTCCACATATTCCCAATGTATTTTATGGCGTCTAGCTCTCAGGAAACAAGACATATTTTGTGCCATGCCGCATTAAATAGACCAAAAAAAAAATAAGAAATAATTAAAGCAATTGAGTTTGTTAATTCGAGCCTGATTATAATTGTTCAAATGACCGTTTGTCAGACAGCCACAGAAATGTGCCACAAAGAATGTTATTTCTTTGTCAGATCCCAGATGTATTTTAATGAAGGTGTCTGATTTGCTTTCCTCGTTACTGTTCTAAAACACATTGCAAGGTCTCTATTACAGGCTGTTTACATGAGTGCTTCATAAAGCTTGTCACTTGTCTGCAATCTGTTTGCCTCAGAACAGTTGTGTGCTCTAATAATTGATATATGGTAACTGTGTAGCGTGATATTTATTTCACACAATTGTGCGTTTCACCTTTCTCAGAGTTGTTATCACTCTTGCATTACAGATTCAAGTTAATTTAAGGCCAAAATCTTCCCTTTTTTGTTTCAGATAATTGGGAATGGTTAGAATCCCTGAGGGGGTTTTAAATGCTGCCTGTGTCCTCGTTTGGGAGATCCGTCCTCATTTTTCTCTGATGGACCCCATCACTGGTACTGAAAGTGAGAAGAAATCCAAAATTTGCGTTTGTCACCAAAACAGGAATGGAGGGGAGTCGTCCAGGGGTCAATAGTCTAAAAGCATTTCCTTCATTTTCCTTTCACTTCCTGTTTGTCTACATGACCAGAAGTAAAGGTAACTCTCCCCAACTAGGACACAGATGGGAAAATAATCCCGACAAGGGTTTTAAGGTTAAATGTGTTCTCAGATATACTTGGTATTTCTTACACCTTGTACATGAAAATAAAATCAGTTATGCCGTTTAAAGTGGTTCTAAACCCTAAATTTTTTATTTATTTTTTTACATGTTGTAAGTGCCAGCGGTATGAACCTCTTGTAGAAGTGTTTGATTTTGTAAAAAAAAATATATATTTTTTTCCATGTTTAACATACCGATATCAGGCCCTTCCCACAGCTTTCATTCCCCCGAGTGTGCTCCCGGCTGCTACGTCACATAGCTTTTGGGACTACATGTCCCAACATGCTTAGCACCGTCCTTCAATTCCAAGACTTCACTCGGATGTGCAGAGTTCTTGTCAGCTGCTGAAGAGTACTCCCAATAGGATCAATCAAAGCACATAGGAGGTGAAGCTACAGTGTCCTCCGTCGCCAGAGTGCACTCACAGGTGCCCCTGTGAGATCGGCACTTATTAAAGGACCGCCGGAAAAGGGGAAATGGAACCAAGAAAAAAAAAAATATGAAGCGAAATTGAAAAATACGTTTAGACTTTTTATGTAATGCTATTATTTAAGAACAGAATTGGGCACAAAAACCTGAGGGCTTACTATCACTTTAAATTGATGGGCTGTAGTGATGCAAATTTAGTGTGTCCTTCCCAGAATGTGTAGACTGCTGGTGCATTGGTGTATAACAATGACTCATTCAACGGTTTCCTCTTGCATATCCTTTACGCTAATGACGGTGAACCTGTAAAATGCAGAATGATAACTTTTTGAGAAAAGCTTTAAAAACACAATTTAAATATATTCCTTTGAAAAAGGATTGTAAACATTTTAGTTACTTTTAGTATAATTTACAACAGACTGAAATCTGTCTTTATTCTTGCATATGCTACCCGAAAAATGTAATTCTTCCGGGAGGAGGCATGTGGGAGGGCTTTTTAGAAAACTAGCTCAGAGTTTAAGTACACCGGTGTGGTTGACTAGTTGTAGGAGAATGAATTGGGTAGTGCTATGGCATTACTATCTCTGGGAATAACTGATCATGTGATGTAAATTTTCTAAAACTGTGCAGTAATACCACTCTAGTGCATGGCTCGCATAAATATTTGCAGTACTATATATATTATTGATGCACCACCCACAACATTTTGTTAAATAATTTGTCATTAGCGTTGGGAAGTCTCTTTGAAATTTGGTGCTTTTTTGTCACTTTCATTAGAACAAACCAAATTTGAAAAGATGACATTGAACTTTTTATATATGTAGCTAGAAACCACTTTTTTTTTTTTTTTTTTTATAGTGGAGGGAAATGGTTGAGAGCCGTCCCCTCCACCCCACCCCTCGTCTGTGTCACATTGAGAAGATCTCTCTGAAGGGAGGATGAGCTTAAAGTAGAGCTATAGCTATAGGCAAAACTATTTTTATTTTTATTTTGGATAAAGCAAGAGAGGGTTATAACCCGTCAGTTTTTTTTTTTGTTTGTTTTTTGTTTGCCATCTGTCCATTGCAGAGGTTTCCCTTCACTTCCTGTTACCATCATTGAAAGTCAAAAAATCCCAAATTTTTTGTTTGTCCACAGAAAAGTAATGGAGTGAATCTTACAATGGGACACAAAACAGATGGCGAGGATGAGTCTTTTTCATGGGGGCACAGACCTCAATAACGGACAAGTGTTCTAATCCCGCTCTACTTAAAACTAAGAACAGTTTTGCTTTTAGTTACACTTTAAGGCCCTTTCACACATGCTGTCCATTTTTTATCTATCCGTTGATGGATGACAAAAATAAATCGATGCATCTCTGTGTAAAAACTGATGTAAATGTATTATCCATTTACATCCACAACCGTCATCCGTTTTTTTTTTTTTTTTTTTTTTTTAAATGATCAAAGCTCTATTTACTGTATCTTGCGTAAAAAAAAAAAAAATGCATCGGATAAAAAATGGATGTTAACTGAGAAATGGTCAGTTTTTCATCTGTTTTTGCATTGGTAGTGGATGTAATTTTTTAAAAAAAACTGATGAGCACGGATGAAAAACTGAGTACTTCATCCATTTTGACGTGACCGAACTGATAAAATGAACGGTCCGCATGTGTGAAAGGGGTCTGCTGCTTCTCCTTCATTGTTCAGTCAGCAGCTAATATGTTCTACACCAAGCTTTCTGCAAATGCAATGCAGATCATAAACCTGGGCGGTAGGGATACCTGGATTATAAAAAAAAATAATAAAAAATGGCTGCCCAGAATTGGCAGTTGAAGCCTTTCCCTAATGTGTTTTACCTGTTCTTTTTCTGGAGTATAGCTTCAGGTTTATAGACCTTTTATATGTTGTATTATGCAAAGTCAAGTCCATTCATTTTATGGGAGTTTCTACTTAAGATATTTTTATCACTGGGAAACCCATGGTTTATTTGATGTTATGAGTATTGCCCTGCTTTTTTTAGGACCTACCTAAACTATCTATCCAATGATTAAATCAGCCTCTCATAATGCTTAGTTGTTGGTAGATCTAATGGTGACTGCAGTCAAATTGTAATGTAAGGAAAGGGGGGAAAGACATTTTAAGCCCCCCTTGCCTCATGGGATTGCGGCAGCGGAGTTATTTTTCCTTCAGTACAGAATAGGAGGGAAAGGTTCCCATTGGATCCTGGACAGCCCGTGATGGGGGTAGCTGTAGCTGGGCAGTTCAAGGGGTTGCTAGATGATTATTGGGCAACCTCCTCAAGGCTAAAAAGTGTGAAGCTTTACAATTGGTCCTTGGCTGCTTGAGATGGTCAGGTGACCACTGTATCTGGGCAGCTAAGGAGGTTGTTAGGGATTTGTAAATAAAAAGCTGGATTCAGAGCCCTAAAGGCTCAGTCGCCTCAGTAGCAGCAGCTGTGGTGTTCCCTCCCACCCTCCCTTTGTCGCAGGCCTTCAACTTATTATGTGGCTAGTGTCACCTGTAAAGGGGGACTGTTTTCAATTGTATATAAGTTAAACAAAGTTATAATTGGTTCTGTGGGGAGTTTCCCCTTAGTTATGATACAGTTTGAGTCGCAGTGGCTGAGCTGTTGCTTACGTGTTTTTATTAAAGTTTAACTTATTGCTAATTATTTATTAAAGCCAATAATAAAGGCTGTGGCCGAACATTTTTTCCAAAGTAAGGTAGTAGTGGTTGCTCATTTATGTCAAGCCTGCTGTCTGCTATCCCATGTGTATTCCGAGCTTTAAGCATGCTCACTACTTCCAATCTGTACTGGTCATTTTTTCTGATGGCTTGGAAATCTCTTCCTTGTTTGGTAAATGTACGGCTTGATGAAGCATATGATTTTGTTAGTATGCATTGAAGGAAATCACTTCTTTTTTTTTTTTTTTTTTACTGGTTCGGTTTTTATCAACTTTGGCATTTGTTGCTTGTTAATAGTTTACAAATCCTTTTTAAGATTTTCAGTTACATTTGGAGCGCTCATTTAGAGCTAGCTGGGGAGTATCTGTGTGAAACTTCCATAAGGTCTTATTGCACCCGTATGGGAGCTGAGTGGGTGGCTGGGAGCCCCTCCCTTTACAATAATGCTTTCCCAAGACGACCCTTTTACAGCAATGGCAAGATAAGCAGCCAGTGTGAACAAAAACGTTTGTGCGATTTCCCTGTGTTGGTGACTCAAGTTCTTTCAATGCAAGTTAAAATAGCTCCTAAAATCATTATCCCATTTACCATCAGTGATTTATACTTTTTTCTTTCAGATGATGAGAAATTGTTATATAAATATTCCTGAGCACCCTCAATTTCAAAAGCTAAGCATCCTTTCAAACCTTATACAGAAAAAAGTTATTTTATACAGTATTGCGTTTGTTTAAAAAACTCTAGTTTTTATTTAAATAAAGCCATTTTGTTAAAAGCAGACTGTGATTGTAGATAGTGTGGGTATACAAAATGTCAGGAAAGGCCATTTTTTTCATTAGCAATCATGCTAAGTGTATCGTAGAGCGAACACCCAAAGATTTTATTTGTTCTAGTTTACAGTTTTAAACAGATGTGTGTTCCTTATTGAAGCCATTTGCTTTCTTGTTAATGTATAGGAGCCTCTGTCATAACATAAATTCACTTTATTGATACAGTATAGTAATGTATTAAAAAAAAGGAAATCAAAAGTTTGAGGTTTGAATTATATCAGTTTTTGTAGATGTTGATATCGTTCTCAATGATGTCACACATTTGATCTGTATATTCTTAAATAGATTTTTCTTTGTTTAATGAGAATGTTGAAAGGGAAACTACCGTATATACTCGAGTATAAGCCAAGTTTTTAAGCACAATTTTTTGTGCTGAAAATGCCCCCCTCGGCTTATACTCGAGTCACCTTTTTGTGCCTGATCTCCTGTATTTTGGGGAGCCGGTACCGGCCGGCCGTAGGTCTCCTGGACCCCAAATTTGGCACACATATATCCCCACTCTAGCTCTACAAGTGTGCAAAGTTTCTTGTCCGGGGATCCTACGGCCGGGGAGCACAGATTTTTCAAAACCGGGCACCTCTTCCATAGACTCCCATGTTAAACGGTCATTTCTCTGGTGAATTTGGGGACCCGGTGCCGGCCAGTCGTAGGTTCTCTGGACCACAAACTTGGCACACATGTAGTCCCACTCTTCCTCTACATGTTTGCAAAGTTTCTTGTCCGGGGGACCTACGGCCAGGTAGCACCGATTTTTCAAAGCCGGGCACCCCTTCCATAGACTCCAATGTTAAACGTCAGTCTAGTCATGGACACAGTGAGGCATGGACACAGTGAGGCACACCCTAGGCTTATACTCGAGTCAATACGTTTTCCCAGTTTTTGTGGTAAAATTAGGTGCCTCGGCTTATATTCGGGTCGGCTTATACTCGAGTATATACGGTATATACCCATGTAATGAGACAAACTTTTATGGGCACATTCCTCTCCTGATCTCTCAATGTTCATTTTTGATTAGACCAGATATGATTATACCTACCTTCATGTCATCTGTCTGGTGCAGACATTTGGTTCCTATTTTTCATACAATCTTTTGGCAACAAATTGGTCATTATGGTACTAACCCTTTTTATATTTGCTGTATTGTTGCATGGATAAAAACGCTTTGTTTAGGGTCTAAACATCAGTATAGCATACATAAGAACGGTGACATTTTGCAAATGTATGTTATTGCAGTTTTTTATTTTTTTGCGTAGATACTTCTGGGTTTAAAACATTCATGGCAGTTTTCAGGACTCGGTAATCTAAGTACTAAGCCAACAATTTGTTATTGATATTACATCAGGGGACTAAATGTTGCCCTGATCTATAATTTTTAGATGCAAAGCAAAACCTGCCTTATTCCCAGCCCATGTATGCTGCTCTTAAGTCTTTCAATGTGGATCAAGGAAAGTGGAGTATATTGATAGTAGTTACATTTACTGCTCCGTCACATCTGCCTCCAGAAGAGTTGTACCTAAAACGTGTGCCGTCTCCTAGGTGCTGGCCACAACCTCATGGACCTCTATAGGGCCAACTAACACACCTCCCAACTTTCTGAGATTGGAATGAGGGACACCTATCTGCAAAAGTATGCAGACATAGGACACACCCCTTGCCACGCCCCTAAAAGGAGAATCGTGCAAAACTATTCCTCACAACTATTCCTTTATATTGGCTTTTGGAATTTACAAATGCAGCAATTTAGAAATCGGATGAAAGGTTAAGGACTGGGAAACACTTTTTGAAAGAGTGCATTTTATATAAAGCTATATAGATCAGACCAAAATGAGGGACAAATGAGGAAAAAGGGACAAAGGGACATTGCTCCTCATCAGGGACAGTCCCTCGATATCAGGGAGAGTTGGGAGGTATGCAACTAATGTCGCATTGTGGCAGTGTGACAAGGGCCATACTGGTATTCAGTCATATGCAGAAGATTGAATAAGATATCCTTATAAGTGAGCTGTTGCCTGTAAGCATATTAGATTAAAACCACGGGGAAAAAATATATTTTAGATATTTACTTGCAGCATTTTTAAACTTTTTATTAATTTTTTGACATGCAATGTGCCTCTTACAGGAGAAGTATGGCCAATGCTATTTTGGCTATACTTCTCCTGTGGGTCACAGTAGTGCATGTAGTTCTGCACTCTTAATAACCTAGATTCAGCAGGCTAAAGTCCATTGTCTGCTGACATCACAGAGCCATATGTTAAATTTGCATAAAATCTTATGGGAAGATTGTTAATGAATTCAATTATCAGGTGGTTGTCTCTTAGTGCAGTGAACAAAAATGAGGTCTGTGCTATTTGGGGGGGGGGGGGAGCTGAGTGAAATGCATTTGCATATGCATTTCAGCTGAATATTGAGCAGCTTTCCTATTTTGGTAAGTTTAGGCTCCCACTGGTGCGGGGAACCACGTGATTCGGACAGGAATTCCACCGCATGCCTGTTCACATGTGGTTCTTTGCAGTGCAATTTGAGTACATTCATTTTGTATGGCTCAAAATGCACTGAACTCGCACAAAAAGTGTATGCACTGGGAGCGCATCGCATCGCATGGGTGTTTACGCCATTGCAATCAGATTCTGGCAATTGCACTGCTTTTTAACAGTTTTTGAGGTGTCATTAACTTAACATTGACACCCGCATCGGTTGTCAATAGTGATGTGGTGCGGGAAACGCACAGGAATCGCTGAAAATCCCGCACCGCATCAATGGAAACGGAGGCTTAACTTGCATAAAAAGTGCTTATGCCGTGTACACACGACCGTTTTTCATGACGAGAAAACTGGCATTTTTTTAGATTGGTCGTGAAAAACGGTCGTGTGTATGCTCCATAGCAGTTTGACGAGTAAACTGCCCGCAAAAAAATTAGAACCTGCTCTATTTTATCTCGCCGTTTTTCCTGTCATTCTTTTTCTTGTCGCGAAAACCGCTTGTGTGGATGCTTTTCCGAGGGAGAAAAAAACGCGCATGCTCAGAATCGAGTATGAGACTGGAGCGCTCGTTCTGGTAAAACTAGCGTTTGTAACGGAGATGGCGCATTCGTCTCGCTGTAACGGACTGAAAAGCATGAGGCTGAAAAGCACGAATCGTCTCTTACCAAACTTTACTAACAGGAGATCAGCAAAAGCAGCCCAAAGGGTGGCGTCATTTGAATGGAACGTGCCCTTTATAGTGCCATTGTACGTGTTGTACGCCACCGCGCTTTGCTCAAGCGTTTTTTTTTCCTGAACGTGTGTATGCAAGGCAGGCTTGAGAGGAATCGCATCGAGAAAAACGCCGGTTTTTTGCATGACAGGAAAAACGGTCGTGTGTACGCGCCATTACTGTCGGTTTTAATATGTCCTCCTTTCAAAATTCAAGTTTATTAATGTTTGTTATTGCTTTGCTCTGGTCTCTTGTATTTTATTTTCACACAGTTTTACGTGTGAAATTCGATCAATTCATAATGCTCGACATATTTTCAATTCAGTTAATATATTGTTAAGAATTTACAGTCATAGATGTGTAAGCCTAGCAGGCTAAACAGGTATGTCATAACAGTGTTTTATTAACACAGACTTCAAAGAAACATTTAATTTTGTATCAGGTGACTGTTATTACAGACTCTACTCACCGTGCACTCATGCAGATTTTGCAGAGTTTATTTTGGCCCCTGAAATGTTTTCTGTCCGATGTAATGCAAACATTGCACTGTATGTATATGTTTGGAGCAAGCAAGGAGGGTACATATATTTTGTAATACAAAACCTTCTGACTTGTGGGAATCTAAGGGAAATCCTAGCATACTGTAATGGGACTAGTTGCTTGTTGGTTCACTACTTCCGCCCTGAACTAAGTGTTTTAGATGAAGCTTATTTTGCCACTAGGCAACTGAGCTTTTTGGGGTTCTTTTTCTTTTTTTTTTTTTTTTTTTTTATTAAAGCGTCACTTCACTTTTTAAAGCCTGCATACACTATAAAATAAATGCCACACTCCATCCAAAGAAATACAGAAACGGAGCACCAGACTAAAACCAGATGAAAGAGTTCAAGAAAAAAACTTTATTAGAACCAGTATAAAAAAATAATAAAAAATGCCAACATGTTTCCATTGATGCTCAGCAACCGCTGTCAAGTTGTTAGTCCATGTGGAGAGTTCAATACTGATTCTAATAAAAATCTATCAAGTCTTGGTTTTGTTCATCCAAGTTTGATCCTGGGTTTGAGCCCTGACGAAAGGGCAGTGGTATTGTCAAAATGCACTGGATTGTTTTTTGTTTTTGTTTTATACCAATTTTTACCAACTGTTAAAATTATCTTGATCTCTTTCATCAGTTGGCCTGACACTTCTTTCTGTATTTCTGTGCTTTGCGCTGCAATAAATTGCTCATTTGTTGTACATTGCTACATATGGTGTTAGTAAGATGAACATAGTGTAGAGCAATGTATTTTTGAAAAGATATATGATGGCTGAAGCAGCACAAGTAGCATATTTTTTTTTTATTTTAAAAACCTACTTTCAACATTTCCGACCACAGTCTTGCAGCATATCTGAAGGAGATAGTTCTGTTTCCCTTGGATTCCAAAGGGCTTTTTTCTAGACAAGTGCTTTAGAAGACACCGGCCTGCTAGAGTTGTGAGCAGACTAAAATGTTTAGTAGTTTGAATTGCTTAGAGGTACCATGGAGGTCTCTGTATTATAGTTCAGAAAGAAGGAATTTTGTGATTTGGAGGAGAGTATGGTCACATTATTATTTACTGAAATTACCTGTGCTGTAGCAGCAAGCGAAGTGACTTATAGGCTTGGTAAGGCCATATTTCTTTCTTAACTGAAGGCACCAAGTGACCTCCTTTCATGGTTGGAGGTGCAAAGCAGTGTGCGCTCCTAATCGATCCATCAACCATCTTGGAGCAAAGGTAGTTTTGTTTTGGCAGAGCAGAAATTTAGTCAAGAACAAGGAAACCTACGACTTTTGGCCATCTACAGAAAACTTGAACTGTTGTGAAAAAGGCTTTTCCCTCAATTTTATAAATGCTGATGCGAGAAGTGCTATGATCTATTACGCTTGTTTTGCCATCTGTGTCCAAATGTGGACATTTCACTTTTATTTCCTGTCCCATAGTAACAGAAAATTTGACAATCCCTCCAAAGTGAGGGAAATCCCAGTTGTCACTAGAGCCACCAGAACTAGCATCCTCAATAAAGGGGTTGTAAACATTTGTGTTTTTTCACCTTAATGCATCCTATGCATTAAGGTGAAAAAACACCTTGCAGTGTCCGGCCCCCCAGCCCCCCCGTTTTACTTGCCTGAGCCCCGAATTTCCATGGGCGCGATCCCGCGTCGCTCTCTCCACAGCTTCTCTGCTCTTCATTGGATAGATTGATAGCAGCGCAGCCATTGGCTCCCGCTGCTGTCAATCAAATCCAATGACGCCGGGGCCGAGTCATACACTCTGTGGTTATGGACGCCGAATGTATGACACGGGAGCGCGCCCGCAAGTTAACTTCCTTGGGAGAGAGCTTCCCAGAGGGGGTCATCTATTGTGGGGAAGAGCTGATAGTGCTGCCGTGGGACCCCAGAACAGGAGGATTAGGGCCACTCTGTGCAAAAAGAAGTGCACAGTGGAGGTAATTATGACATGTTGTTTTTTTATTTTATTTATTTTTTAAACGGGAACCTTTACAACCCTGTTTAAGATTTCCCATTAGTTCCTGTTTTGACGACGGCTCAAATGTTTTCTTTCACCTACTCTCTCCGTGATGGTAGTCACGAGGACAAAGAGGGTAAATCTCTCTAACAAGAACACAGACATCAATAAAAACCTGAGGGTTTTTCTAATCCCTATCCACTCTATCTAAAACTATAACATAGGTTTGGGCTTTAGTTCTGGTTGGAGAGTACCTTTAAAAATTTGAGGTAATAAAAATAAACTTCCCCCTTACCCAAGTAGTTTAAAGTAAATCCAATGATATGCCCTTTTATGCCGATTTTTCAGACGGGAAAACTGCTAGGAGAGCTTTTGGCCTGGGAATCCCGACCGTGTGTATGTTCTCCATCACAGTTTTTCCGCTGGGAAAACTGCCTGGAAAAAAAGAGCAGGATCTCTTTTCCCGTCAGGAAAAAATCCCAGCGGGAAAACTGTTCGTCTGTATGCTTTTCCAAGGGAAAAAAACACGCATGCTCGGAACCATAGAACTTCATTTTGCCGGCTCGTCGTAGTCTTTTACGTCACTGCGTTCTTGGCAGTCAAAAGTTCACCGAACTTTTGTCGGAGTGTGTATGCAAGGCAGGCTTGAGAGGAATTCTGTAGGGAAAACCGTTTTTTTTTATCCGACGGGAAAACCGGTCGTGTGTACAGGGCATTCGTTTCCTACATGACCAACTACTGTGTTTATAGTAACTTGACTTATACCACTAGTGATATGTGATGTGGACTTTTTTCAGCTTTTGTTATACATGCCACAAAAATGTTTACTCAAAAATGTTTACCAAATTGAGGAAGAAATTCTTTTTTTTTTTTTTCCTTAAATTTGAAGCATGTTTTAATATGCTTTTCAAGATGTGGTTGACCTAATTTAATTTCATCTGTTCATTAATTCTCCCATTCTGACCTTCAAAATAAATGTCCATTCACACGAATCCAATTTAGCTTCAATATACCTTATTCACACTGCCTTTTATTGCATGCTTCACTTTAGCCAGCTGTAACATTGCCCAGCTGCCTCAAGTTTCCCAATTTAGCTCTGGAAATGATTTCAGTATGGCAGAAACCCTCCACTGGCCAACTTGGAAATAAGTTTGAGCTTGTGGAAATGTCCTGAAATGGCCACTGAATTAAATGATTTTAGTGAGGGGGATTGGTATGTATGTATATGTGTGCACACTAGCACTTATGTATGTGTGTCAGCACACACCAGTCATGATGGAAAAAACAGGAGGGGCTGGTTAAAAAGGAGAGCGACAGAATGTCAGGTCTTTGCCTTGCACTTTTGGCACCCTCACAGGGACGTCTCTTCTTGGCCTAGTCTTAATTGCAGCACTGATATAAACAAGGGGTTTAGTGTGAAACTTTGTAAAGGCAGCTGGAGGTGAGCTGGCAATGTGAACCCGGATCAAGTTCGGTAATAAGGAAAAAATCTAGTTTTATCTAGAAGGAATTGCAGGAAAAGGAAAAAGGTTGCAGCTGTGTATTTGGGAATGCATTCTTAATTAAAAGTTGCTATGGCATTTATAGTTTGAGCTGTATATAGCCAACGTCTAGTGTACCCAGTTAATTAAGTCTTTTATCTACATTTATTAACTTATGTGCCTGTTTTAACATGGACAATTTGGAGCCAGGATATTTCTCCAGTTCTATACTGTCTGTGTAGATATGTGTATATATGAGTGTGTGTGTGTGTGTGTGTAATTTTTTTATTTTTTTTATAGTGTTTTTTTGGAGTGTCTGTAAAATTTGGTATTGGGAACATTATAATTCATCTGTATGGTTTCAACCATGAATTCGATTTTTACACTTTTTGATTTGGTGAAATCGTTTTTTGTTTTTTTTTAATCTTCCCTAATACATGGATGTAATTTTTGTTTTTATTTTGAGTAGTCTCTTTTCTACCTTTTAACTCTACTTTAACACCAACTCCCTGCTCAAGAGATTGCCAATTACTTTCAAAACAAGATTGATGCAATTTATGAGGACATCTCCACTATACAGATGTTTTTCCCAGTTAACATTGCCCGATCTAACAGCACATTCAATACTTCCTTCTTTTGACCTTGCTACTACTGTCTCCTGGTTCCTGGAACTCAGCGGAACTCGCACAATTTCATACCCGCATGTCCGTTCTGACTTCGGGGGGTAATTTCACAGACCTCTGTGCGGGTTCCTGCACAGATGTCTATTGAAATTGCACCCGAAGTCGCCAAAAGTAGTACCAAAACTACTTTTGGGATTCGGTGCGGAGCCACAAAGTCAGCATCGCACCGATTTTGGACAGTGGCATTAGCCGCCGATTTATTGCTTCAATGTGAACCAGGGCTAAACTTTTAGAATGCTTAGCCTAGAATCATCTAGGCTCCTACCTCACTGAAAACCTCATTGACCCCTTACATTCAGTCTTTCGTCCACAGCACTCCACAGAATTTGCCCCTACTAAAATTCACTAGACCTTTCTGCAGCCTTTGATACTGTTGACCACCCGCTCCTTAATAAACTCCACTCCCTTGGCCTCCAAGATTCTACTTGCCTGGTTCTATCTATCACGGCTTTCCTTCAGTGTTGCCTACAACTGTCTCCTCTCCACTTCCTCTTTCTGTAGAGGTCCCCCAAAGCTCTTTTCTTTACCTCTTATCTATCTACACCAACCTCTTTGTCACTTGATAACCTCCCACGGCTTCCAATACCGTCTCTACACCGATAACCCACAAATCTATTCTTCTCTCCTCACTCCTTCAGTCTTCTCTCGCATTACTAGCTTGCTAACTGCCATAATATACCACGCCACTTCCTGAAACTGAATCTTTCTTAACCACTTCCTGCCCGGCCTATAGCAAAATGACGGCCGGGCGGTGGTTCAGTTATCCTGACTGGGTGTCAGATGACGTCCACCAGGGGGCGCTTTGCGGCGATCAGTGGTGTGGTGTGTCAGTCTGACACGTCGCAACACCAATCTCGGTAAAGAGTCTCTGGCGGACGCTCTTTACCACGTGATCAGCCGTGTCCAATCACGGCTGATCACGATGTAAACAGGAAGAGCCATTGATCGGCTCTTCCTCACTCGCATCTGACAGATGCGAGTAGAGGAGAGCTGATCGGCGGCTCTCCTGATGGGGGGTTTGCGCTGATTGTTAGCGCTGCCCCCCCTCGGATGTCCACACTAGCCACCAGGATGCAACCCAGGACCACCAGGGAAGCACCCAACATGTGGATGGCCAGGTAAGTCCCCCATGGCCATCCACATGTACAAATGTATAGCTAACATATGCCAATCAGTGCCCACAAATGGGCACTGACTGGCACCATCATGGCACCAACAAAATTGGTGATGCCCAGCAATGCCACCCACCTGTCACCAGTGTCCATAAGTGCTCGTCAGTGGCGAAAATTTACTTATTTACAAAGAAAAATATTTATTTTTTATTTGTTGCGCAAAAAATTGTCATTTAAATTGCGACGGTGCTGAAAGCTGAAAATTGGCTTGGGCAGGAAGGTGTACAAGTGCCTGGTATTGAAGTGGTTAAACTTTGTAATTGTGTACCCTGCCTCACTCGTGCCCTCCTCCTTGACTTTTCCATAAAGATCAATAACACAACTACCCTCCCCTTACGCCAGGGTACTAAGTATAATCCTAGACTCAATCGGTCTTTTCTGTCCCAAATCCAAATGATATAAAAATCTTGTAGAATTTACCTCCTTACTATCTCTAAAACTTGCCCCTTTTTAACTAATAAAAACCACCAAACTACTAATTAACTCATTTATTTCTCACCTTGACTATTACAACTCCCTTTTCATAGGCCTGCCTCTATGTAGGCTATCATGAATGCGGCTGCTACACTTGTGTACCTAACCAATCACTTGTGCCTGCCTCCCCTCTCTGCAAATCCCTCCACTGGCTTCCGATTGCTCAGCAAAATAAATAAAAAATTCTAACATCCAACTCTGCCCTGAGCTACATCAATCTGGTCTCCAAAGATCAACCCATTCGTCCTCTCCACTCCTCCCAAGACCTCCTGCTCTCTAGCTCTCGTCTCCGCCCATGCTAGTCTCTGAGACTTCTCCAGAGCCTCTCCTATCCTCTGGAACTCTGTACCTCAGTCTGTCCAGCTATCTCGCCTTTAGGCAATCCCTAAAAACTTCTCTTCAGGGAAGCCTATCTGAACTTTTAACTCTTCCATTAGCTCATCCCCCACAGTTATTGCCTTTTTGTATCACTTAATCTGTGTAGTTATAAAGGAAAAAAACGCGCTAGGTGTGTAGTAAAAAAACTGTAAAATATGTAAAGTATTGAAACAAATATATGACAGATAACCTGCGGCTAAAACACTATAACCCTGATATAGGGCAAAACTGGAATATATACAAACGAGTGTAGTGCTGGATAATAGTGTGCAAAAATTAAGAGATTGTGCAAAGTCCAAATCAGGGGTACCCCTGATGACGTCGGTTATGATGAAACGGTCGTAGGGTCGCCACGTACACGCACTGCGCATGCACGAACCGGAACTATTTTGATACTAGCTAAGAGCCGTTTTTTATCCTTGCAAGGAGCTTTTATTTGTATGATGACTTGGTCCCATCTTTTGTACCTTTTAATTAAACTTTGGAGGAACTTCTACGCTATTGGATCTCGTTTTGTTTTTCGTTTTGATCAACTTTCTGGTTATCCACCGGACACCTTCCCCCGCACCCATTGAAGAGTATACACACTGATGTGTATGGATTGCCTCTCGGATGTCGCCTTGTGATCACGGGCTCAACGCTTACAGCTGACCGCATGTGGAAGGACCATCCTATGATCCAGTGAGGACACCACTCTGCTAAGCCTTGTCTGACCCCCCTGAATAAGGGTGGTCGCAGGCTTTTTGGTAAGCCTTTATTTCTACCTGAGGTGGCAGACTGCACAAGATTTGATCGATTTCACATATGTCTCTACAGTGGGGTTCTTCACCCGACACTCACACTTGAACTGTTCACATATTTTACTAAGAACGTCGTGTTATTTGGACTTTGCACAATCTCTTAATTTTTGTATTTTTGCACACTTTATTATCCAGCGCTACACTTGTCTGTATATATATATTTTGTATCGCTTGCCCCACCCAATTAGATCGTACTCTCTCATGGGCAGGGCCCTCCTAAATTTATTGTAACAATACGGTCTCCCTTTATATTGTAAAGTCCTGTACAAACTATTGGCATTATATGAAGACCAAAAAACTGAGCGTTGAACCTTTAGATAACACGCACACAATTTAGAAAAAAATCATCCTTAAATGTCCCAGCTGCTGCAAAAAGCACTTGGAGTAGTGGACGATTGAACAGACATACAAATAGAGCAGCGCTCAGGACTTGTGCATATGGCAGCATTTAGCAGTTCCATGAAGGATAAATAGCAGGATTCCACTTGGATTAATGTAAACTCATTTATTTGGTTACATAGGCTGACAAAAAGTCATCAGTCCAAAACCAATGAATAAAAAATGTCAATAGCGCCAGCTCCAATTAAGCATACCCGATGGCAGTGGTGGACAAACAGATACACGAGTATGGAAATCCAAGACAGGCGACCCTGGAAGCAGTCCCAGGGCACTGCACATGGATAAAGGAAGGCTGTAGGGATGTTTGGCCCCACGCTGATGAGCAGTCCTCCCAGCACCCGCCACCGGGATCGGCTCAGCTGATCCAAATCTTGATAAGGTGCATGTGCGTGAAACGCATTATCACTGCAACTAATACTGGCTTGCGTTCCACCTGCCTCCTATGGCTCTATCTGGCCTGCAGCTGACGTCACTTCTGGCCCCTGGCTGAACCGGTCCCAGCGGCAGGTACTGGGACGGTCTGCCCCAGGCTGGTGAGCAGTAGTCCTTGCAGCCTCCCTGCTATCCAGGTGCAGTGCCCCCAGGACTGCTTCCAGAGTACCCTGACATCTTGGATTTCCATACTTCTGGAGCTGTTTGTGCACCACAGCCATCGGGGTATTAGTTGGCGCTGCTTGCTATTGCCATTTTTTATTCATTGGTTTTAGACTATTTTTGTTGGAATAAATGTAAACTCATTTGGTTACATAAGCCAAGTGGCATCCTGCTATTTATCCTTTGTGGAACTACTAAATACTGCCATATGCACATACACAGGTCCTGAGCACTGCTATTGGTAGGTCTAAGGATTTGCAAGAAGGTGTTCCTTTTTTTTTTTTTTTCCATTGTGTTTTTTGTAGGTAGGTCAGAGAATATTAACATTTGCCTGACCTATTATGCATCCTAACACACAGGGTTTTAGAACACATGAATGTTGGGGGCAGCAAAATCTGTGTAAGTGTTTGAGGTTTGCAATTTTTTTTTTTTTTTTATTGCAACACAGTTCTAGGTGATAGTTGATAACACTGAAGGCGTACAGTTGAAAACCAGATGCAACTTCAACCACAAAACAATAAAAAAAAAAAAAAAACGTAATTAAAAGTACCCAAGATTACCAGGAAAACTTTTCTATAATATCCATGTAGCTACTATTTGCTTTTTTTCATGGTGAATTTGTGTTCATTTCAAATTTTTCCAGGCTTTGATGACAAAACACCTCCCAGTAAAAAGACATGAATATCTTGACCTAGCTTCTAAACGAATGCTTAATGCTTCTCTGCCCAGCAAATATTCAAAGCATCCCTTTTAAAACACAGGTGCCCACTTCTACTATGGTTTAATGTTTTATCAGGGGCCAATGGCCATTTTTCATTAGGTTTAGCATTGCTGCTTCTCCTTGTCAGTTACAAATGTTATTGCTTGGTTAACATTTTACAATACTGCTAAAGTCGTTTGCAAGTTTTTGTTTTTTTTAACATTGACATTTTCCTTATTCATGTACATAACGTAAGGCAATAGAACACTTAAATTATTTTATTGGGCTAAACAAAAATATTCATTTTTTTTTTAACAACTTCTTAGAGCCAACACTGAACTAAGGACTGGTACTCCACCCCCATGTGACATGCTTGGGTATCTGAGCGTCAAATCCCTAAAGACCATTACGGTCACATGGGTGGCAGTGTGGAGCAGGTTACATGATCCCCCAACCAAAGTTGTTGAGCTTTTTTTTTCTTTTTTTTTACCCCCGGTTCCCATGCAAGTTTGAGCTGCATCACATGCTACAGTGTGAACCTAGCCTAATGTACATGGTTGCTGCACGGTGGTGCGCATTTACAGGATTAAAACCAGCAGGTCTATTTACACGTTGAGTTTCACTTTATTCTCATGTTCACAATGAGTGCATAGCTGTGAGCCTAATTTTTAACTAGTAGGTCTCTTGCATTCCATATTCTTTAATATGTTGACTGCGATGGCAAATGAGTGGGACTGTGTTGTGTTAAACTTTCTAATATCTCTAGCGTCATGAAATTCCCCACCATATTTGGACAATGTTGTTAGGTTGAACCTATGCTAACGCCAAGAATTGCATTGGCAGGGGAAAAAATGCCACTCAAATGAAGACATTCTTTTGACCGGGGAAATTTGTAGTTTATTTTCAAATGCATTGAATCACTGTCTCGCTTAAACGTCATGACATTATCGATCTATACTTGGTATGTAATCGCACTAATTTTTCTTTATTTATATATTCTAAACAATGTAGCTCTCATAAATTATGCATACATTGTAAATTCAACATATTGACTTTGTCAGGTGATTTTAAATATTTCTAGTAGCGGGTCACAGATGTTTGATATAAAATCTTTTGGCTTTAATGCAGCCAATTTTAACTCAATAGGCCGACTATAACTAAAATAAAATCTATAACTATTAACGTGAGGGGCTACTGAATGAGGGTTTTTAGGCCTTTTCTTTAATTTAGAATCATTCATTGGAATGTAGGATAGGTTTTGCTTGATATCTTTTGGCATGCAGGTACAGATCTATAATTTGACCACCATAGATTCAAGCACCTATATTTAACCAATTTAGATCTGCCTATAAAATGCAAATTGTAAGCCTACTTTTTTATTCCTTCTGTATCAGAAGACAGCATGCGTGACACATGCTCACTACCTTTCTATATTCTGTGCCTTTCTTATAGTTCTGGTCTTAGAACAAGTGCGCAGACATAAAAACTGGTGCTCTTGAATTGTGTGCTTGTTCGAGGGTGTGACTTAAAGGCACTGTTTTTAAAGGCTATACATATAACTCCCTCCCAGTCAAATGAGAATTTAACCCATATAGTGTGGAGAGGACCCCACTGCATGGTTAAAGTATAACTAAAAGCATATCCTTTACAACCATGGAAGCTGCCGTCTTAGCCTCTGTTTTATCTGCGTTTTGCCGTGGCGCTGGACATGTGACCAGTTTTTTACATTCGCCATTTGATGGCTTGACAGTTTGGTTGAGAGCACAAGCATCTGTGACCGTTATCATTTTTGGCATGCCTTGAACATAACTTAAGTATATGGGTTTAGTTCCAGTTTACGTTTGACATTAGCCTGGAGGGCTTTACGTTTTTAAACTTTTTTTTTTTTTTTTTTAAACTGATTTGTTTGTTTTTTACTGGGGGGTGAGAGTAACTGCTCTGACAGTTTTTTTACATGTTTACATTTTAGGTTTAGCTACTGAGATTTGTATGCAACAAGCTTTAAAACAAATGAGATACAGGAAATATTCCACAATCTGTTTCCAAATGTAATGCATGAATATTTTTGTATTTACATTTCCAGCTTGCAGGTGGAAGCTTTAGTCCCTTTCACACATTTACCAGGCTAACATTTAACTACTTTGTTGCAAAAACCTGTTAACAGAACTTCTTGGCTCAAGCTCAGATTTACACACAGAGTGAATGTTTAGAGAATTTGCCCATTTCCCTGCCTGTTTCACAAAGCTCTATTGGGCTTCAATCAGAAAACTCTGAAATAAAGTAGCTTCTGGTGTGCTCTTTTGAAAACCCATAGTACTCATAGTATGTGAGTGCACTCTGTATTCTAAGCTTATTTGAAAATAATTCTATAAAAATAGTATAACCATATTTAAAAAATAAATAAAACCTTATAAACCCTGAAAGTTTACCACCTAATTTTAACTGTATTTAACTGTATAGTACACAATATCCATTTCTGTTTCATTTATCGATGGGCACAGCGCCTCCTTAATCATGACTACTGGGTTATATCGCCTCCACAGGAGTAGGACTAGGCAGAACAAAAAAACCTTGCTACGCCCATGGGCGGTCCTCAGTATATAACCCCCTCCCTGCTCTAGGTATTCAGTTTTGTAGCAAGCAGTAATAGAAGTCTCAAAAACTCCATAGAGGGGTGGGCGCTGTGTCCGAACTCAGAGAAATTGATTTTACGGTGAGTACAAAAATCCCATTTTCTCTTTCGTTCATCACAGCGCCTCCTTAATCATTTTCTGTCTAGTCAGGAGTAAGGACTAGCTCCTTGCTGGGATCTTTTGGTCCTAGAAAATTTTTCTTTCTTCCATGCATCTCCGGAAGATCTGCAATCAACTGCCGGGCTGGGCGACGGGCTGGATATCTAGATCCAGTGGACTCCCCAGTCCAGCCAGCGAGCGCTTGCAGACCGCATCTACGCGCTAGGTCGACCACGACATAGCCTCAATAGCCTTAATGGACAGAGGCTGGCCCACGAGTTAAACGTCTCGCAGGGTCGCATATGAACGGGCTCTGGTCCAAGCTGCAGCGGTCCCATGGCTGACAGCCCCCCACTTCGGGGGCGAGGAGTTATGTCTGGACGGTCACCCGCACCATATATCGGTAAGTACAGCCCCCCTTTCCCCCTTTGTGTGGTTTGGGATGGACACGGGTACCCTCCAGGGACGGTCAGACCTGCCTGCAGGATCCCTCCTCCCATCCTAAAGTCCCTTGGTTAAACTGGGCTTCCCCCTCCCCCCACGGTTTGGTGGGAGTCCCAGGGCAGACGGCAGGGACCCCTGGGGGTCTCCCCCGCCATTCCCCTTCTGGGTGGTGTGTGGCCTGCCCTGGTGGTATGTGGGGAGTTCAAGTGCATGCCCTGCTGTGTGCAGTATAAGGGTAATGTGCAGTTTGGCAAGGGTGCAGAGTGCACAGCGGTGTCCACATAATCACCCAGGGAGTACAGTACCTTTTGGGAAGGGGGTCTCCATGCAGAGGGTGCAGCGGTGTTGAAGGCACAGAGAGGATCCTGGCAGCATGCTTCAGCATGTCAAATGGCCGGCGGCCATGTTTGGGTGGTCTGATGACATAACGGTGGCCATTTTCCTGTGGTCTGGCTGATCCCCGCCCGGCGGCCATATTTGTATAGCCGATGTCACGGCAGCCATTTTTACTGTGGTCTGGCTGATCTCGAGGCCGGCAGCCATGCTTGTGTAGCCGATGTCACAGCGGCCATTTTTCGTTAGTCTATGGAGACGCTCGAGATGGCCAGAACCTCGTGGAGATGCCAGAGCTCCTCTTCCTCTTCCCCCCATGCTTCTCTTCCTGTCCCGGGATATATAAAATTGGTGTAGCTGGGTCCGAATTGCGGCACTCCTCCGTTTGGTATGGTGAGTCTTTGGGGGTCCTTGTGTATCTCCCTCTCTGCTGATGGGTACCCTGACCATTGTGGTGTCCCTTAGTTGTGCCAAAGTTCCTTTGTACTACAGGGTCGTCTTCCCTATAAAGCCTCAAAGTCACATCTCACCCCCTGACCCCCCCCCCCCATGGAGGGGGCAAGTCTCTCGGAACCCCAGCTTCCCATAGTTGCGCTGACGATGGTCCTTGAGTCATTTGTATCCCAGGTGGAAGTAGCGTGTGGGCAAAGACCCAAGATGAAGCGTCCTCAGTCTTCCCCTGCTTAGTCTGTCTCATCTGATTCTGAGCCTGATGCCCATCCAGGGGGGTTTAGTATCTCTCCCCCTGACCCGTCCGATAGTGAGATTGAGTCCTCCACGGTCTCAGCAGCGAGTGACAGAGCGCTGGTGGATTCACTTGTTACTGCGGTGCAGGAGACTCTAAAGATGAGGATGCGGCTGACAGGGCCACAGATGTGGCTGTGTCCTTTTTGGTACACAAGTCACTTTGCACACCAAAGGTGTTTCCTTATCTGCCTTTTTTTGATAAGTTTACCTATAAGGAATGGGAACAACCAAAGTCACCCTTTGTGGTTCCCAAGTGTTTTTCGGTACGCTACCCCTTTGAAGAATCACTTTTAAAAAGTTGAATAAAGGTTGAGTGAAGCAACCATGATCCCAGTAGAGGAATCCCCGTCCTTTAAGGACCCGGCTGACAGGAAAGTGGAGGCTGTGGCACGCAGCATGTTTACTATGGCTGGGTCGGCATTGCGTCCAGTCTTGGCTTCGACCCTGGTGTCACAGACCCTAACTGAATGGGCCAAGCTTTTACGCCAGGGTCTGGGTAGTGAGCAGGTTCCCGCTGCTTATGTTGATTTAGCGGACCAGTTGGTCCATAGGCTGCAGTATATTTGTGATGCAGCCTTAGATACAGCTCCTGTGCTGTCCAAACTTTCTGTTTCAGCGGTCGTAATTAGACGTGTGCTGTGGCTTAAGAATTGGTTGGCAGACCAAGCCTCTAAAAAAGCGCTCATTGATCTGCCCTTTCAAGGCGACCGTCTGTTTGGGGCTACCCTAGATGACGTCATTAAGGGTGTCACAGGGGGAAAGAGTACCCTCCTGCCTCAATCTAGGGAAGGAGCCTCGTCAGACGGGGTTCTTTCCTTCTAAGCCCATAAAATTCTTCCAGGCTCCCGGGACTGCGGATAAAGGAAACAGATCTCAAGTCTTCCCCAGGAAGTGCCAAGCAATCTTGGTCTGGTAAGCCTAGAGCAGGCTTCTCCGGATCCACTGATAAGTTTTCTTCAGCATGAAGGTCCGCCCTCACCCATTGCTGGGGTGTGGGGGACATCTTCGCTGGTTTCCAGATAAATGGATCTCCTTCGTGAGCGTCAAGGGGGTCCGCGGGTTGAACCTTGTGGGGGACAATTTGTCCACTAGGGAGGGGCCTTGTGTCTTTGTGTGGGCATGATTCCTACCCAAGATCCCCTCCAGCCCTGTCCAGGAATTTGGGCTACCTGGGTCTGACCCTGGAGTGAATACTGACCAGGTTAGTAGTTTTTCTTCTCAAACGTCGGCCCCTTCAGCAGGTTCAGCTGAATGGGAAGTAACTGAGGCTCGTGGCAATCTCGCAAGTTCCTCTGGTAGGCGCCGCAGTTGTCCTAGGTCCACTGCAAGGACAACACCTTCCTCTAATGCAGTGCCTGTAAAGGGCTGAGGGCGAAGGTCTTCTGGTGGCCATAAACGTCCCTTGGAAGCTACCTCTCAGAGTACCAGTGGTTCCGAGGGCTGAACTTCCATCCTGCTTTACAGTGGCTGGTTTTAACGGCCTAGCCATTAAAAGCCAGGTTCTGAGAGAGAGGGCTGTCGGGATCAGTGTTCCCTACTATGATAAAGGCGAGGAAGTACAGTGGGGCAAAAAAGCCACCAATTGTGCAAGTTCTCCTACTTAAAAAGATGAGAGGCCTGTAATTGTCATTATAGGTATACCTCAACTATGAGAGACAAAATGTGGAAACAAATCCAGACAATCACATTGTCTGATTTGGAAATAATTTTTTTTGCAAATTATGGTGGAAAATAAGTATTTGGTCACCTACAAATAAACACGATTTCTGGCTCTAACAGACCTGTATCTTCTCCTTTTTAAGATGCTCCTCTGTCCTCCACTCATTACCTGTATTAATGGCACCTGTTTGAACTTGTATAAAAGACACAACCTCACATTCGCACTCCAAGCTCCACTATGGTGAAGACCAAAGAGCTGTCGGACACCAGAAACAAAATTGTAGACCTGTACCAGGCTGGGAAGACTGAATCTGCAATAGGCAAGCAGCTTGGTGTGAAGAAATCAACTGTGGGAGCAATAATTAGAAAATGGAAGCCATACAAGACCACTGATCTCCCTCGATCTGGGGCTCCAAACGAGATCTCACCCTGTGGGGTCAAAATGATCACAAGAACGGTGAGCAAAAATCCCAGAACCACACGGGGGGACTTAGTGAATGACCTGCAAAGAGCTGGGACCAACATAACAAAGGCTACCATCAGTAACACAATACGCCGCCAGGGACTCAGATCCTGCAATGCCAGACGTTTCTCCCTGCTTAAGCCAGTACATGTCCAGGCCTGTCTGAAGTTTTGCTAGAGGGCATTTGGATGATCCAGAAAAGGATTGGGAGAATGTCATATGGCAAGATGAAACCAAAGTAGAACTGTTTGGTAGAAACACAACTCGTCGGTTTGGAGGAGAGAGAATGCTTAGTTGCAACCAAAGAACACCATACCTACTGTGAAGCATGGGGGTGGCAACATCATGCTTTGGGGCTGTTTCTCTGCAAAAAGAACAGGATGACTGATCCCTGTATATGAAAGAATGAATGGGGCCATGTATCGTGAGATTTTGAGTGCAAACCTCCTCCCATCAGCAAGGGCATTGAAGATCAAACATGGCTCGGTCTTTCAGCATGATAATGATCCCAAACACACCGCCCGGGCAACGAAGGTGTGGCTTCGTAAGAAGCCTTTCAAGGTCCTGGAGCAGGGCTGGACTGGGAGTAAAAACTAGCCCTGGAAAACATTTCATACCGGCCCCATAGCATTAATATACCAGCCCAACAGCATAACGTCATTATTTTCTTGTTCATAAAAGGGAAAACCATGCATTATATACATACAGTGGGTACGGAAAGTATTCAGACCCCCTTACATTTTTCACTCTTTGTCCTATTGCAGCCATTTGCTAAAATCATTTAAGTTCATTTTTTTTCCTCAATGTACACACAGCACCCCATATTGACAGAAAAACACAGAATTGTTGAAATTTTTGCAGATTTATTAAGAAAGAAAAACTGAAATGGCACATGGTCCTAAGTATTCAGACCCTTTGCTCAGTATTTAGTAGAAGCACCCTTTTGATCTAATGCAGCCATGAGACTTTTTGGGAAAGATGCAACAAGTTTTTCACACCTTGATTTGGGGATCCTCTGCCATTACTCCTTGCAGATCCTCTCCAGTTCTGTCAGGTTGGATGGTAAACGTTGGTGGACAGCCATGTTTAGGTCTCTCCAGAGATGTTTAATTTGGTTTAAGTCAGGGCCATTCAAGAACTGTCACGGAGTTGTTGTGAAGCCACTCCTTCGTTATTTTAGCTGTGTGCTTAGGGTCATTGTCTTGTTGGAGGGTAAACCTTTGGCCCAGTCTGAGGTCCTGAGCACTCTGGAGAAGGTTTTCGTCCAGGATATCCCTGTGCTTGGCCGCATTCATCTTTCCCTCGATTGCAACCAGTCGTCCTGTCCCTGCAGCTAAAAAAACACCCACAGCATGATGCTCCCACCACCATGCTTCACTGTTGGGACTGTATTGGACAGGTGATGAGCAGTGCCTGGTTTTCTCCACACATACCGCCTAGAATTAAGGCCAAAAAGTTCTATCTTGGTCTCATCAGACCAGAGAATCTTATTTCTCACCATCTCAGGTGTTTTTTTTGGCAAACTCCATGCGGGCTTTCATGTGTCTTGCACTGAGGAGAGGCTTCTGTCGGGCCACTCTGCCATAAAGCCCCGACTGGTGGAGGGCTGCAGTGATGGTTGACTTTCTACAACTTTCTCCCATCTCCCGACTGCGTCTCTGGAGCTCAGCCACAGTGATCTTTGGGTTCTTCTTTACCCCTCTCACCAAGGCTCTTCTCCCCCGATGGCTCAGTTTGGTCGGACGGCCAGCTCTAGGAAGGGTTCTGGTCTTCCCAAACATTTTCCATTTAAGGATTATGGAGGCCACTGTGCTCTTAGGAACCTTAAGTGCAGCATAATTTTTTTTTGTAACCTTGGCCAGATCTGTGCCTTGCCACAATTCTGTCTGAGCTCTTCAGGCAGTTCCTTTTTGACCTCATGATTCTCATTTGCTCTGACATGCACTGTGAGCTGTAAGGTCTTATGTAGACAGATGTGTGGCTTTACTAATCAAGTCCAATCAGTATAATCAAACACAGCTGGACACAAATGAAGGTGTAGAACCATCTCAAGGATGATCAGATGAAATGGACATCACCTTAGTTAAATAGGAGTGTCACAGCAAAGGGTCTGAATACTTTGAACCATGTGATATTTCAGTTTTTATTTTTTAATCTGCAAGAATGTCAACAATTCTGTCAATATGGGGTGCTGTGTGTACATTAATGAGGAAAAATAAACTTAAATGATTTTAGCAAATGGCTGCAATATAACAGAGTGAAAAATGTAAGGGGGTCTGAATACTTCCCGTACCCACTATAATATATATATATATATATATATATATATATATATATATTAGTGGAACCTTGGATTACGAGCATAATCCAATCCAGGAGTATGCTCGTAATCCAAAGTATAAACCTATCAAAGCGAGTTTCCCCATTGAAGTCAATGGAAACGAAAATAATTTGTTCCGCATTGACTTCAATGGCATGCAATACCACATGTGGCCAGAGGTGGGGGGCGCCGGAGAGCATCGGAGACACTAAAAGGCCCGAGGACACCTCGGCTAAACTCGGAAAGGCTCGGGAACAGAGTATTTCTGAGATTTTCCGAACGGCTCTGATCGGCGCTGTTCGGCTCTGTTCGGCTCTGTTTGGCTCCGGCGCCCTCCACCTCAGGCCAAACGCGGTATTGCACACCGCTTTGGCTTTAATCCTGCTCGTGTTGCATAGCAACGCTCGCAAACCGAATCGGGATTTTAAAAAATACAGTGCTCGTATTGCAAAACGCTCGTTAACCGCGTTACTCGCAATCCGAGGTTCCACTGTATCAACAAAGAAGTCAAGTGGTAAAAGTGGAGCAATCCTCAAGAGGCACACCTGGGACTCTGGGAACGTGGGGGGACTCTGATGACCAGAGACGACCTTCCGCAGAAAGAATACACTAAGGTAAGGGGGGAGGGTTACTGATACAAGGGGGAAACCTTTATATCAGTGCCCTCTTACATTATTGTATTCACTCCCCCCTTACATCAATGACCCCCCCCCCCCAGATTGGCCTGGCAGCGCCAGAGCAATCTTAAGAGCATCATGGGACCCTGGGCAAAGTAATGCTATGGGGCGCCTACAAGCTTGCCCCAATTTACGCACCTACTCTCGAATGAAAGTACAATATTTCTACTTTACAGCGTGTCACTTGCCACCGGTCCCTTGTCACCAGATTCAGCATGTCACTTGCCACCAGTTCCTTGTCACCAGATTCAGCGTGTCACTTGCCACCCATCCCGTCACCAGATTCAGCGTGTCACTTGCCTCCAGAGATGCATCCGCTCTCCCCACTGCTGGCAGGAGGGGGATAGGAAAGAAATAGAGCCCTCTTCTGGCCGAGGGACTGGGCCACAGCAGGGGGACTGGGCGAAATTGGGTTGAAAACTTAGAGAGGACAGCGCTACAGGGAAAACCAGATACCATCTTGATCGTTGACAGCTAACAGAACTTTTTTACTTCTATGTAAAAGTCTAAAGATAGAAGTAATGAAGTTGACAGCTCAAGATTGTATATGTTTTTTCCTGTAGCACTTTCCTGAGTGTAAAGCATCGTACACACGGTTGGACTTCAAACAAATTTTTCTGTGGATTTTTGTCCGAAGGCAGTTGGCCGGGCACACCCATAGCATACACACACTGACTTTTCTGCAAACTTTATCAAAACTTTTCCAACATCACATGGTTTTTCTGCTCTTTTCTGCTCTTTACTGCCACCCTTTGGTCAACTTCTGCTATTGTTGGTTGATTTCAACATTGGTTCTGGGCATGCTTATTTGTCCATCGGACAAAAGTCTGATGGATTTCTGTACACACGGTTGGACTTTGCTCCATCGGACTTTTGTTGGTGAAAAGTTTGTCTGTTTGCAGACCGAACATTTGTCCGATGAAAACCAAAAAAGTTTGTCCGATGGAGCGTACACATGGTCAAATTTTTTGTCAAACTTGCTCATTAAAGTTTGTTGGCAAAAAGTCAGACTGTGTGTACGAGGCTTTAGAAATCGAGCAGAGCAGTTTTCAACCCAATTTCTTTCAGTCCAGTAGCTACATAAAAAATAAAACAGCATTTTTAGAGCCTTTTTTTTTTTTTTTTTTTGTATCTCCATGTTGCTCTGCCCAGAAGGTCCATGCGATCATCCCTGAGGCCGGCCGCTCTGTCACCCCTTGCCTGGCCACACCCCCTCACCAGTCCCGACCAATGTCAATGAAGGAGGCGGGCCAGCTCCTCGGCATCAGAGTCCTGAGCCGCCGAACAGCTCTGCAGCTGGGGGAGCCGGGGGAGTGATCTGTCAGTGTACTGCATGCGATAGTTCCGTCCCTGTGCCCCCGCACAATCCCCGGCAGCAGACATTCCCTCTCCACCTCCGGTACACACTCCTGCAGGTGCGATGGCCCTGGATGGATGAATCGAGCTGGAGGAGGAGGGTGGGACTTTTCTCACAGCGCAGTTTTCACACTGAGCTCCAGACCGTGACACATCTGGAGATGCCCACTGATTGTTGTGTGTGACATCATGTAGTGGAGGGGAAAGAGGAGGAGGAGGAGGAGGAGGAGGAGTGAGCGGAGCGCTGCACCCACAGCTTGGCCCAAAGTGGCCCCAAGGCAGGCAGCCTACCGGGAAATCTCCTGGGATCCCGGTAGGCCAGTCTGGCCCTGTCCTGGAGTGGCCTAGCCAGTCTCCAGATCTCAACCCCATAGAAAACCTTTGGAGTGAGTTGAAAGTCCGTGTTGCCCAGCGACAGCCCCAAAACATCACTGCTCTAAAGGAGATCTGCATGGAGGAATGGGCCAACATACCAGCAATAGTGTGTGACAACCTTGTGAAGACTTGCAGAAAATGTTTGACCTCTGTCATTGCCAACAAAGGATATATAACAAAGTATTGAGATGAACTTTTGATATTGACCAAATACTTATTTTCCACCATAATTTGCAAAATAAATTCTTTCCAAATCCAGGCAATGTGATTGTCTGGATTTGTTTCCATATTTTGTCTCTCATAGTTGAGGTATGCCTATGATGACAATTACAGGCCTCATCTTTTAAGTGGGAGAACTTGCACAATTGGTGGCTGACTAAATACTTTTTTGCCCCACTGTACCATCGTATGTGGAAAGCGTACATTTCTTGTTGTGAGTTGATTGGCGTTCATCCTCGATCCTTTTCTGTGGCTCGGATCTTCGCTTTTCTTCAACGGAGCGTTGAGCAGAAGCTGTCTGAGTACCATCAAGGGCCAGCAGTCTACTTTCAGTGACCCCTAGCCACTCATTCTTTAGTCCGTACCTTCATTCAAGGAGTCAGCCATGTGGCTCAGCCTGTACGGTCTCTTTTGCCGCCATGGGACTTGGTGCTATCGGTTCTCCAGAAACCTCCATTCGAGAATATTCGGGAGATTCCCTTACCTACGTTATCCCAGAAGGTGGCATTCTTGGTGGCTATTACCTTGGCCCGCAGGGTTTCGGAGTTGGTGGCATTATCCTGTCGTAGTCCCCATTTAGTACTCCATAGGGATAAAGTGGTTCTTCGTCCCTGTCCGTCATTTCTGCCCAAGGTTGTCTCTGACTTCCACTTGAATGAGGACATTGTGTTGATGTCCTTGTGTCCCAAGCCAGCTCATCCCAAGGAATTTGCTTTGCATACTTTGGATGTGGTTCGTACGATTCGGGTGTATCTGGCAGCCACTGAGTCCTTCCGGAGGTCTGACACTTTTTTTGGTTACACAGGGACCAAGGAAAGGGCTGGCTGCTTCTTCGGCTACCTTCTCCAGATGGATCAGACAGACCGTGACTCAGGCCTATTCTATTAAGGGTCAGGTTCCTCCTTTCCCTGTCATGGCGCATTCTACTCGGGAGCTTAGTACTTCTTGGGCCTTCCGTCAGGCGTCAATTTCACAGGTTTGCAAGGCGGCCACTTGGTCGTCAGTGCATACCTTCACTAAATTCTATAAAGTAGATATTTTGGCATCTGCGGATGCTTCTTTTGGCCGCAAGGTTTTGCAGGTCGCTGTTTAGGAGGGGGGTTCCCACTTGAGGGGTGTTTTTTCTTTAAAAAATGTATTTCGGATGGGGCTCTTGTGACCCGGTTAAGGCTTGTCCTGGTTAGGGCTCTTGTGGTTAGCTGGGTTATTTTGCCCACCCCTCATTTTTCTTTGGCGCTGCTTTTGGACGTCCCAGTAGTCTTGATTAAGGAGGCGCTGTGTCCGTCGATGAACGAAAGAGAAAATGGGATTTTTGTACTCACCGTAAAATCAATTTCTGAGTTCGGACACAGTGCCCACCCCTCTATGGAGTTTTTGAGACTTCTATTACTGCTTGCTACAAAACTGAATACCTAGAGCAGGGAGGGGGTTATATACTGACTGAGGACCGCCCATGGGCGTAGCAAGGTTTTTTTGTTCTGCCTAGTCCTACTCCTGTGGAGGCGATATAACCCAGTAGTCATGATTAAGGAGGCGCTGTGTCCATCAAACTCAGAGAAATGGATTTTACAGCGAGTACAATAATACAATTTTTCTGCCATAGGTAAGATAAGACGGTCCCTTAAGGTGGGGTGTGTGGTATGCTTAAAGTGGACTTGACTGTCTGCTGTGTGTGAAGAATGACTTGCTAGGCTCTAGCTGTCATAGGGATACACATGTAAAATTTCAAAGTCTGTGTTTGCCTTGGAACTTCTGTGAAGTCTAGGAGAAATTTGCAGATAGGATCACCTTCCCTTAGGCCCCTTTCACACTAGCGGACCGTATGTCCGCTTTTTCATCCATTGGATGGAAAAGGGACATACGTTGGTCCCTATGTGATCGCAGGTGTCAGCGATCTCATCCGTGTCTGCAATGCTCCGTTTTTCTGGATAGAAAAATTCCTATTTTTCTATCTGTCTTCGGATCGGATGAACACTGACCGACACGGACAGATGGTCCATGTTCATCCGATCCCCCCCATAGGGGAGAGCGGAGATCTGACAGGGCGGTTCCTGCACAGTGTGCGGGGACCGCCCTGTCATCCGCCGGCTCAGCGGGATCAACGGAGCGATCCCCCGCTGAGCAAGCTGAGGTTCACGGGGCGCATCATTACTGATCCGTCCCGTGTGAAAGGGGCCTTATGGCTCTTACTCAGAGGTTAGTTTTGCAGTTTTAGAATGTGGAAAAATTCTCAGTTTTAGGGGACAAACTGCCCACCTTTTTATGTTAAAGATTTTCAGTTGCAAGTTTAGCTTTTCGGGCCCTAAGGCAGCAATGCAGCATTAAACCAAGATGCTTTTTCCAATATGCTGTAAGCTTAGATAAGGTATTTATTTTGGTCTGCAATGCTTTTTTTTGTTTTGTGTTTTTTCATTCAAACCTAACCTCTTATTTTTCTTCCAAAGAATAGCTTTCATCCAGGCTTTTACAATTACCCTGTTTTTTTGTTTGTTTTTATACCTACTTTTGAAGCACTCCCATCAACCATAAATTGATGAGCAACAGTGCTGGATTTCATGTGAGTTTTTGTGTCTGTGGATTCATGAATACCGAGGCCTTTAGAAAGGCTTTTGGTGACCTTTTTCAGCCTTATGCTATTCTCCAATTATTGTACTTGGGCCATGGATTATGACCAGGTCTCTCTTGGGAAAGAGAGGCCTTTTCAGGCTAGGTTCACACCTGTGAGGGTGATTGCCACAGCAGGACAGCACCGCAAAAAACCCCACAAAAAAACCTTTGCCGCTCAGGAGATGCATGGGAGATGCCATTAATCCTACTGGTACTCCAACACATTGGGAACTGCACTGCATCTGTGATTTCTGTGCAGGCCAAGTTTTCAAGAATGGAGCAGGGATCTTTTTCCTGCGTTTTCACGAGTCACATCAGCCAATTCAAATGCGCTGCTCTGCCCATGCAAAATGTGGCAGAGCCGCTCAAGTGTGAGGCAAACATTGATAGCTTGGTTTAACTTTTTATTTGGCATTGATAAAACTACACACCTCTTTCTACTTTGCCACAGAATACCTTAGTCAAATTGCCTTTTATGGAGGGTGTCATCAGAGGTCTGCTTAATTTTATCGGTCAAGGTAAAAAATGTGTGTAGTAAAGAGATGACAGTGTCTGTTACTTTAGGGGTTGTCTTTGCTGCAACTGGCTCATTCTAAAGGTTTCACAAACTTTTTTTTCTGTTTGTAGATTATGTGGTGTTGCAGATATTTTAAGTTTTTAAGGTGAATAGTAGTGGTAGTCTGTATCCGAGGGGGGGGGGGTTAAATTGTTTTTAGCTTGTCTAAGTCAGGTCAGTGGTTTTTCACTACTTTAATTCTTCATTGTTCCAAATGCATAAACTATAACCACTAGTTCACAATAAAGCCCTGTTAGATTTATCGCCAGAAAAAATGTTCCTCAGATAAAGTAGCAGCAATTAAAGGCTTGGTTTTACTTGTATAATAAATGCATTGTTTGAAGAGTAATATTTTTCCGTTCAATTAAAATGCCCCCTCTGTATTAAAATCACCTCTCTGAGGTATACAGACCGCATACATTGCTTGGCTGTCTGTATGGCATTAACATTAAATGAATGTGTGAAAGTAATAGCTGCTTATTTCAGACTGTTGGCAAATGATGATACTCATTCTAGTCACCCGCCTAAGTCTTTGAATATTATCTCAAAGGCTTATGACACAAACAGGCTATTTAGCAAGAAATGTGATTAACATTTAAGATGTCTTAAATACACTGGTTCACAGGGGGTGAGGGGGAGCTGAGGTCATTTTTGTTGTCCTTATGGTTCTTGCATTCTGTGGCTGCTGAAATGCTTGCATGCTTAAACGTTAATAGTTTAATGTGCAAGGCTCTTTTATGTTACTGAAAGTATGTCAATTTTCTTATTGAAATCCATGGGACAAGTACATTTTTTTTTAATTAATTGTTTGACTCCCACTTTCCACCACTTTTAACATCAAGCCTGCAGAGTAAAATATTTCATACACATGCCAAACAACCCCTACAGTAGTGGTGGTCAACTGTGGCCCCAGAATGTCCAGAGGGCTGCACAATAGTTTACATAGGTTTGCATTGCATTCATTTATGAAAAAAAAATCACACCGTTATGCATGTGTTGTGGTGCTATTCATTTTAAATGGCACCCCATCAAATTGTTACTGTAGCGGGCTGCACTTCTGCACTGTAGTGCACTACTATTTTAGTTATTTTAACACTGCTTTTTCTATATGGCTGGTGCTGAACTTATCCAGCACCCCCCCCCCCATACAAGTCTGCAACATCAGATGAATTCTAATAGTGATCTATTGCTGGCTGCAATGAGTCAGCAATAGCGTACTAAATCATCAGGAAGATGCTGGTCAGAGCTGCTTCAAGTCTGCATGAGCCTTCTTAGGAATAGGAAGTCTTTGACATAACTTGTGATGTCACTTCACTTCCCTAGTCTGAAACATTTTGGAATATTCATAAAAAGCGTAGTGGGCACGAAGCAATCTGTCTAATGGGTACGCATTAGAAATCTTTCTTGTGGTAGGGTTAGTCTAAAGCCTCATACACACGATCAGACTTTTCCGTGGATTTTTGTTTGAAGGACGTTAGCCGTGAACGCCCATATCATACACACGACAGGACATTTTCAGCCAACAAACATGAACATAGTGACGTAATTGACGTACTACCTGGTTATTAAATTCTGCTGTTGTTGGTTGATTTTAACATTGGTTCTGGGCATGCGTGTTTATACTTTGGACAAAAGTCAGATGGATTTTTATACACACGATAGTACTTTGTACCATAGGACTTTTGTTGCCGAAAAGTTTGTCCATTTGCAGAGCGAACTTTTGTCCAATGAAAACCGAAAGTTTGTCCGATGAAGCGTACACACGGTAGGATTTTTTAAAAACCTGCTCATTTTGAAGTTTGCTGTCAAAAAGTCCTACTGTGTGTATGGGGCTTAAGACTAAGTCCATGAGCAGGTGAAACATGCTTTTATCTTTTTTTCAATGTGGTAGAGTGAGGTGTATATGAATTTGTCACAGAATTGTCCTAAAGTAACACAAAAACTCCAAGTTGGAAGAGGTATTGTATACCTCAACTTTCCTTATGACCAGTACAGCGGTATTTCTACATCCAAACCACCAGTAATGTGTTTTAAATTAAATTGAATTGCCTTCGCAGCTTGTTGGAAATCAAAGAACTACAGCAGTGGTAGGCAGCATCGGCCCTCCCAGCTGCTTTAAAAATACAAGTCCTATGAGACATTGCAAGACCCTGACAATCACAGGCATGGCTCCTAGAGGCAGAGATATGATGGGATTTGTATTTTCACCACAGCTGGAGGCCTGAGGTTGTCTACCCCTGAACTACAGCGTCAGTTTCTGGTGTTGCTGCATCTGGGGACATGAAGTCCTGCTTGCTATCCAAAAGGTGTCTTCAAAGAGACTATGCTTTCTCTTCGTAATCTGCCTATGACTGCTGTCTGAAAATGTTTGTCTGTTTGGTGACTGCCCCTACATGTTCTCTCCACAGCTGTAACGGTCCTTGAAGGAAAGCAGGTCTTGGCCAAGTGTATGAAGGCACTTGCCTCACTAAAGCGGACTAAAGATGGATTGAAATTCAGCCTGTTCAGCAGGATTCAACTTCTGTTGAAAAGGAATGTTGGAAAATGTTTGTCAGTCAGTGACTGCATCCACTGGTCAGAGTATTCTGACCGCAGAGGAGTCCCACTGTCAGAATACAATGGCACAGCATAGAGGATTCCTCCATCCACCTTTCTTGTGTAGATGGGAGAATCCATTCTGTTTTTTTTGTTTTGTTTTTTACACTCAGCCAGTGAGCTCACAAAAAAATTACAATATTCATGACAAAAAATGAATAATCTATGGTTAGCATAGGTGTGCGCAGCCTTTGGCATTAGGGTGTGCACCTCAAAGCACAAACACACTCTACCGATCACTCACAATGTTTATTCAGAAAGGGAAGTGGCCGGTAAATGGCATATTTACTGGCCCCTTCCCCCCACTCACCCTAAAACATCCACAGCAACAACTGGTGGAAGAGGAGGGAAGACCCTAGTGCTGTGGGGAGAAGGGGGAGCCAGGTCAGTAGGGGGAATCTGTTCTGCACAGGGCATTTTTGCTGTTATGTATATGCTTTGGAAAGTGCATATGGTCCAGAATGAAGTTTTGCAAGGTCATACCTTTTTAAATGTGTTGAAAACGTTTCCCTTCAGTCTTAAATCAGGGATATGCAAATGTCACACCTGACAGCCAGTTAGATGCTAGTTCAGTGTGCAGTGAATGTTGCATGCACATATTTATTGTCCATGTTATAGGTTGGCTTCTGTCTCATTAAGTAATGGTCCCTCTAGGCATCAACATGATTTTTTATTTTGTATTATTATGCTGCTCATTAAAGAAGTCCTTTAATATATAACTGAATTAATCTAATAATCAAAGTACCGAACTTGTGTGTACATTTACCAAGTTCTCTAAAATTAATACGTGTACGTGTTTGTGTACGTCTGGGTATGTGCGTAATATATATTATAATATAATTTAGGACACACATTGGATATTTATTAGTGAAGAGATTATGTATGCGTTTACACCAATTTCTAGTTCTTCAGCTTGTATGAACACGCGTTTCCCAACATTGTTTAATACTTCTATACATATACTTAGTGGACGTATTGGCTGTATATATATATATATATATATATATATATATATATATATATATATATATATATATATATAAAGATTTATTTATTAGTTGAGAATATGTATTACACCAGTTTTTATTTCTTTAGCATGCCAAAATTATAAGTAATGTGAACTAAACTGAAATGCTGTGCAAATCACAGAATTCCTGATATCTTTGAAACCGTTTTGATAGACTGAAAATATATTACACAGTGAGTTCTTTGATGTTGCTGTTGAGTAACATTCTTCCTCTTTTGGAAGAGAATAGCTCATGGTGAATATAAAGCGTGGCCTAAATTGATCATCTGATATGTCTGGTAAGCGCTTCAGTGAGACTGGGCAGGGAGCTTTGTTATTTTTATGAAAATTACAGAAATTGTATACATTCAATCTGTCTTTATACTTTCATGGTAGTCCGCAGACAGTCACGAATGACAAGAAAAATTACGGCAGAACAGCTGGAAAAATGTCCATACAATGGCTTAGTCCAGAGCTAATTTGTAGGCGACCCATAGAATTTCAAGCACAACCACAGTACTGTGCTCTGCTTGTAAACAAATGTGCACGCTGGGTTGGTAGAAGCTGCTGCGCACACACACGTCTTGGAAGGCCAGGTGGGCGTGGTGGGTCTTTAATTTCTTGTGTATAATTCAATTTCTACTTATAAAGGCAAGTCGGCAATAACGGCTCCCTTGTGTTTTCCTTTCAGGTCTCAATTTCTCATATATCATCCCTATATATTTTTCAATTACATACTTGGGTTTTTACAGTTGTATGTTTAAAAGACAAGTTTGAGAATTTAAAAACACATGCTCGCCTAGGTGGATGCAGCATCAGTCCAATACTGCATTTGTCCCCTGCCTCCTCTAAGACCGAGAACTGAGCAATCATAGACCGCTTCAGTGAGCAGAAAGCCAGTGACTGTCAGTCACCTCTCTGCCCCACCAGTGCTCAATGGAGCACGGTTGGCTCAGGCTCTCAGTAAATCGCTGAACATTGGAGGATAGCACACTGATTTCCTAGCACAGCTAGAGAACTGACCATGGTGTGTTCTCCTGCTTAGTGTGGATAGTTTTTAATAGGAAAGCAGAAGGGACTTGCAGCAACACCAGGGCTTTCACACAAAGGAAGCAATACCAAGAGAATAGGATACCCTTTTCACACAAGTATGTGGCACAGCAGGCACATAGCAGGAATATGAAATGTTGGGATTACATATTCTTTAAAGTCTGAATCTCTCCAGAGCCTGGACAGGCTCAGTGCAGTCAGCCGACAAAAGATTTTAACCTGCTGTCAGCTGAATACGGGTCACAGGAGTACAGGGCTTAGTGAGCTTTGGTTCTACTACTCCATTAAATATGCAGGTATTAAAATTCTGCATACACTGCTTTTCATGCAGCTAATGTGACTGTGCGTGACTGGCAATAAAAATAATTTCGGTCATTCTATCAGATTTTGTCATTTGACACATTAATAATAAACAGAACAATTAGAATTTGTAAGTATTTCACTAGTAATCCTCTCTCTGCCCCCACAAAAAAAATCTCACTTTCCTGACTGTTTTCTATGCAGATCTTTGCTTTGTAAAGGCTGTCCTATGAGTAAATTGAAATTCTTCCACGCGGAGGCAGGCCGGGAGCCTTTTTCAGTGGAGATGTGTGGCTTCTATTGGATGCACAGCAAAGGCCCCCATGGAATGTGGACAGGAAAGTGAGACTTGAGGGTGGTGGGCAGTGTTTAGGATATAATTGCACTTGATGGGGAAATTTAGGGGCATGTTTTATTTAAAAAAAATAATCCTTTAGAAATTTTTGGTAATTTAGTAATCACAATTTTAATGCCTGTGTTGGTGAAAATATTTGTAATAAAAAAATATATAAATACTGAGGTTTACACTTGCTCTGGACTTGTATATACTACAAAATTTTCTGGAATATTGCATTATGTAACATGTTTATGTGAGTGTGTGGTTAGCCCTCATGCATAGAGCCCAATGATGGGGTAACGATCTTGTTAGGCTAATGTTACACACTGAATCACTGGAGAACACACTCGCTTGCTCTTTTACTTTTTTTTTTTGCCAGCTGTGGATATAAGATGAGTGACCTGTTCAAGTCTTGCTAAAGTCTCCAGCGAACCTGCTGCTAGTGAGTATTCACAAGTTGCAGGATCCAACCGTAGTATTGGCTTTAAGCCTGGTACACACAGGCAGTTTTTTTTTTGTTTAACCACTTCAATACCGGGCTTAAGTAATATAACGTCCGCAGGAGGGATCTCCCATCCTGGGTGGACGCCATATGACGTCCTGGGCTTCCCGACCGTTTAGGGGGTGTGGGCGCGCCGCGTTGCTCAGGACGCACACAGATCCACGTCCTGTCAGAGGTGAGGAGACCGATGTGTGTTCCCAGTACAGAGGAACACAGATCAGTCTCCTCCCCTTGTGAGTCCTCGCCCCCTACAGTTAAAATCACTCCCTAGGATACACATTTAACCCCTTGATCGCCCCCTAGTGTTTACCCCTTCACAGCTTGGACAGGGGTGACTCGGTAGCTCTGGTTCTCTTGGATCTGTCGGCCAGGTTTGATACCATAAATCATGGAATCATACTGGAGCGGATGAGATCTGTTTTGGGTATGAGCAGGTTGGCTTTGGTATGGGTAGCCTCTTTTTTTTAAAGGGTAGAGTTTAGGGAGTCAAGACTGGCCCCTTTTACTCTAAGTACACCGCCCTGGACTGCGGAGTGCCACAGGGGTCTGCCTTGTCACCCCTGTTTAATATCAATATGAGGCCCCTTGCCGACCTGCTAAAGTCCCATGCCGTCCAGTACCGTGTTTATGCGGACGACACCCAGGTCTACCTGAAGATTCCTAGGAACCAGACGGCTGATGCCACCCTTGCCAGCTGTTTGGAGGCCATCAACACATGGATGTCTGCCAACTTCCTGAAACTTAATGGGGGAAAAACTAAGGTGATCATCTTCAGTGATCTGGCCACCCCCCCCCCGATATCCCACCTTGGCCTTTCTCATTTGGTCCTGCTTCGGAGCTGGCCCCTCAGGTCCGTGATCTGGGAATCATCCTAGATTCAGGTTTAACCCTGGCTCCTCAGGTAAAAAAGGTTGTCGGTGCATGTCACTGGCAGCTAAAACTCCTGAGGGGGGTTGGTAAAAAAAATATGGATTTCTCTGACAGAAAAACTGTCATCTGTGCCATGATAGGTAGCTGCCTAGACTACTGCAACTCTCCATCTGGGATTGCCAAAGATGTTTGCACAGAAGCTTCAACTTATTCAAAATGCTGCGGCAAGGTTACTCATGGATGTTCCGTTGAGGGATCATATCACCCCTGTCCTCTGTGCCTTGCATTGGCTGCCGGTCCACTATTGCACCTTATTTAACCACTTCCCGCCCCGTCATTAGCAGATTGACGTCCAGGAAGTGGTTGTGTTATCCACACTGGACGTCATATGACGTCCTGCAGGATAACAGCCGCCGCGCGCATCGCGGCGATCGGTGGAGCGGTGGGTCAGTCTGACCCACCGCTACACTGATCTCGGTAAAAAGCCTCTGGCGGAGGCTTTTTACCACATGATCAGCCGTGTCCAATCACGGCTGATCACAATGTAAACAGGAAGAGCCGTTGATCAGCTCTTCCTCACTCGCGTTTGACAGACGCGAGTAGAGGAGAGCCGATCGGCGGCTCTCCTGACAGGGGGGGTTCGCGCTGATGGTTTATCAGCGCAGCCCCCTCTCGGATACCGGACCACCAGGGAACCCCAAGCATGTGGATGGCCAGGTAAGTCCCCAATGGCCATCCGCATGCACAAAGAGAAAAAATATATGCCAATCAGTGCCCACAAATGGGCACTGATTGGCACCATCATGGCACAAAAAAAATGCATGATGCCCAGCAATGCCAGCCACCAGTCATCAGTGCCACCTACCAGTGTCCATTAGTGCCACCTATCAGTGCCCATCTGTGCCCATAAGTGCCCGCCTATCAGTGCCCGTCCGTGCCACCCATAAGTATCCATCAGTGCCGCCTATGAGTGCCCATCAGTGCCGCCTATGAGTGCCTATCAGTGCCGCCTATCAGTGCCCATCATCGGTGCCACCTCATCGGTGCCACCTCATCAGTGCCCATCAGTGTCGCCTTATCAGTGCCCGTTAGTGCCGCCTTATCAGTGCCCGTCATTGAAGTAGAAAAGGTACTTATTTACAAAAAAAATAAACAGAAACAAAAAAACTTATTTTTTTTCAAAATTTTCACTTTTTTTATTTGTTATGTAAAAAATAAAAATCGCAGAGGCGATCAAATACCACCGAAAGAAAGCTCTATTTGTGGGAACAAAATGATAGAAAAATTGTTTGGGTACAGTGTTGCATGACCGCGCAATTGTCATTCAAATTGCGACAGCGCTGAAAGCTCAAAATTGGCTTGGGCAGGAAGCTGTATAAGTGCCTGGTATTGAAGTGGTTAAGGCAGGATGTATCATGTTTAAGATTATGAGAGGCCTGGCCCCTAGCTATCTCTGCTCTCGTTTTCATAAACAAGCTCTTGTCAGATCACTCGGATCTACCGGCAGAGATCTCCTCTACATCTCGGTGCCTAAGAAGATTTGGCATGGTGGTCGGGCCTTCTCCCACCAGGGTGCTGGATTATGGAATAGCCTCCCTGTCGAGCTCCTGGAGGCCCCTACTATTTTGGTCTTCCGCGAATTACTGAAGACTTGGCTTTTCACGCAAGCCTTTCCTGCGGAGCCTCTTCCACCCTTTCTGCCGCTCTGTGCTGCTTTTGGTTCTTGGGTCCTCTTTTCCCAGGAACTCTGCTTTGCGCGTTGTGACCCTTTGGGGTAAGACCACGCTATATTAAGATACCACTCAACTCAATCAATGCATTTTTATAGCTGATTGGTGTATAAATGCGAATGGTCCCAAAAATGTGTCAAAAGTGTCCGATGTGTCCGCCGCAATCACAATAAAAATCGCAGATCGGCGCTATAAAAATAAATACAAATGCCATAATTCTATCCCCTATTTTGTAGACGCTATAACTTTTGCCCAAACCAATCAATATAAGCTTATTGCGATTTTTTTATTTTTTTTTTCTTTCTTTTTTACAAAAAATATGTAGAATACGTATCGGGCCTAAACTGAGGAAACTTTTTATTTTTTTTTATTTTTTTTTTTTCATTGTTATATTTATTATGGCAAAAAGTTCAAAATTGTTTTTTTTCAAAATTGTCGCTCTTTTGTTTAGCGCAAAAAATAAAAACCGCAGAGGTGATCAAATACCACCAAAAGAAAGCTATTTGTGGGGAAAATAACATAAAAATTTGGGTACAGTGTTGCATGACCGCGCAATTGTCATTCAAAGTGCGACAGCGCTGAAAACTAAAAATTGGTCTGGGAAGAAAGGGGGTGAAAATGCCCTTAAAGTGGTTAACCCAGCAGGATAAATGAAAGAGGCGCTCACGAGGAGCTTCCTGCACTAATTATACAATGTTAGTACAGCGATATCCCTACATTGGCTGCAAGTGCTGATCGGATGGCAACCGGCTGCTGGTTTTCTAGCATGCCCGTTCAACAGAAACCATACAGGCTGCTGTATACACTGGATGAATGTAGGCTTGTTTCTGTTGTTCCAGCCTTTAGGCTTTAGCATTTTCTGCTTTTGTAATCAGTATCGTAACCCATGGATGCATAATTTTGCCAATGTCACACTTCAGATATTGACATATGCAAGCTGTGATAATCAACTGTAAATGGATATATGTATAATCCGATCTTGGTTCACTGAGCAGATAGTTGTTTTAAAGATCACAGTAAAGTCCTATTAGTGCCTGAAATTCATATGCTACGCCAAGGCAAATTATGTAATTTCATTATTGAAAGATGTGCTTTAGGTATGGCAGTATCTGAGTATTATGAAGATCAGAGCTTACAGAAGAACTCTCATCAGAAGTTCAAAATCTTAGCACTTGTCCCTGTAAAATCGATATGTAAATAAAAGGTCATATATATTACGGTCAGTGCTGGCTGTAGCTCCACCCTAGGCAGAGAACCCAAATATGGCCATTCCTAAGGGGGAGGTACAGGCAGCACTAAAGCCATAGCCCTTTTTCAGTTCTGCAGTCCTATTTGCCCTGCAGCCAAGACAGAGCCTTCAAGCTCCCACAACCCCCTTTCCATTCTGTAGCCATTCCTCCTCTGCTTCCTTTGCTACAGTTGAAAGACTGAGCCTGCAGCGGAGAGAGGACTAAAATACTAGCTGGTGACTTCTGTTGGGTGAATGAAAGGGGCTGGAGCTGTCATTCATAAAAACACAAATGTAGCTGCTGGCAGCTTGAGTTGTTGTGCATGACAACAATGGTCCCCAGCTGCTGACATTCACACAACACAAACACTAGCTAATACTGTAGCCCTCTCCTCAGAACGAACTGGCCGCTGTAGGATGTTGCAGGCTCAGTCTTTTACTAATAGCAGAGGAAGCAGAGACGACATGGGTGCAGAATAGAGAGGGGGAGCTGTGAGAAATTGTGTGCTCAATCTTTTAACAATAGCGGAGAAAACGTGGCCCTGTAGGTGCAGCAGCGGACTGTTATAAACCCACTCCCATACAGATTCACTGAGCACATGGACGCAAACTGAAATCTTCAAATTAAAAGGTAAGCATCGGCTACAAAGTTTGGTAAAATCCTTGCAATGTACATAGATCACCCAGAAGGGAATGTTTTTGTTTTTTTTTTCTCAAAAGTGGAGTTACTCTTTAAAGGAAGAAGGAAGAAGTGGGGAAGTGGGTGAAAATAAGAGGTGGTTTAGGAATGAGGGAGGTGTGGTCCACAAGTAAAACGCACCCTATACTGTGATGCAGTAAGGCAGTGCATGATAGAATTTGAATTTTCATGGATGGTCACATGATGCTATAGGAAGTCGGGGCTCAGAATATTTTATTTTTTAAAATATTGAACAGAGGGTACAGATTGAAGGCTACTATATACCTGGTAAGTGAAAGATTGAGCACATTGGGGTGGTATGGACAAAAAAGGGTAAGAAAAGTATTACTAAAGGCAAAACATTATTTCCATTGTGGATAGAGTGGTAAAGGATTTGAACCACTGTCAGGATTCTATTTGTTGCCTATGTCCCTTTTTAGGAAGATTTACTTTCTGCAATTTCCTTGATCACCAATGTTGCCATGAATCAAAATGAGGGTAAATCCAAACATTTAGGTTGCCATCAGAACAGGAATAGAGGGGAAATCTTCCAATGGGACACTAGTTTACATGTCTCCCCCGTGCTATCCAAAGTTTTGGCTTTAAAAATACTAGAAACTAACAATTGAAAGACATTTGTGTATACTGTCTTTAAACTAGCAAAGAATTTGTAATTCTGTCCAGCCAATCTCATTTGTGCACTAATGCAGGAAAGCACAGCTGGGTCCAAGATATCTCTGCAGAAAAGCTGAACAGTTTAATCAAAAACTTAAAATTTTATTTTTTTGTGAAGAATCACCAACAAGTGGGACACAATTGTGAAGTGGAACGAAATCTATTGTTTGAAACTTTTTTAACTAAGAAAAAAATGAAAAGTGGGGCGTGCAAAATTATTCGGCCCCCTTGCGTTAATACTTTGTAGAGCCACCTTTTGCTGCGATTACAGCTGCAAGTCGCTTGGGGTATGTCTCTATCAGTTTTGCACATCGAGAGACTGAATTTCTTGCCCATTTTTCCTTGCAAAACAGCTCGAGCTCAGTGAGGTTGGATGGAGAGTGTTTGTGAACAGCAGTTTTCAGCTCTTTCCACAGATTCTCGATTGGATTCAGGTCTGGACTTTGACTTGGCCATTCTAACACCTGGATACGTTTATTTGTGAACCATTCCTTTGTAGATTTTGCTGTATGTTTGGGATCATTGTCTTGTTGGAAGATAAATCTCTGTCCCAGTCTCAGGTCTTTTGCAGACTCCAACAGGTTTTCATCCAGAATGGTCCAGTATTTGACTGCATCCATCTTCCCCTCAATTTTCACCATCTTCCCTGTCCCTGCTGAAGAAAAGCAGGCCCAAACCATGATGCTGCCACCACCATGTTTGACAGTGGGGATGGTGTGTTGAGGGTGATGAGCTGTGTTGCTTTTACGCCAAACATATCGTTTTGCATTGTGGCCAAAAAGTTCGATTTTGGTTTCATCAGACCAGAGCACCTTCTTCCACATGTTTGGTGCGTCTCCCAGGTGGCTTGTGGCAAACTTTAGACGAGACTTTTTATGGATATCTTTGAGAAATGGCTTTCTTCTTGCCACTCTTCCATAAAGGCCAGATTTGTGCAGTGTACGACTGATTGTTGTCCTGTGGACAGACTCTCCCACCTCAGCTGTAGTTCTCTGCAGTTCATCCAGAGTGATCATGGGCCTCTTGGCTGCATCTCTGATCAGTCTTCTCCTTGTCTGAGCTGAAAGTTTAGAGGGACAGCCAGGTCTTGGTAGATTTGCAGTGGTCTGATACTCCTTCCATTTCAAAATGATCGCTTGCACAGTGCTCCTTGGGATGTTTAAAGCTTGGGAAATCTTTTTGTATCCAAATCCGGCTTTAAACTTCTCCACAACAGTATTACGGACCTGCCTGGTGTGTTCCTTGGTCTTCATGATGCTCTCTGCGCTTTCAACAGAACCCTGAGACTATCACAGAGCAGGTGCATTTATACAGAGACTTGATTACACACAGGTGGATTCTATTTATCACCATCAGTCATTTAGGACAACATTGGATCATTAAGAGATCCTCGCTGAACTTCTGGAGTGAGTTTGCTGCACTGAAAGTAAAGGGGCCGAATAATTTTGCACGCACCACTTTTCAGTTTTTTATTTGCTAAAAAAGTTTAAAATATCCAATAGATTTCGTTCCACTTCACAATTGTGTCCCACTTGTTGGTGATTCTTCACAAAAAATTAAAATTTTATATCTTTATGTTTGAAGCCTGAAATGTGGCAAAATGATGAAAAGTTCAAGGGGGCCGAATACTTTCGCAAGGCACTGTATTTATTGTATGTCAGAGCCGTTGGAGAGCAAAAAATGTTTGCCCAGGGTCCAATCAATATTAAAGACAGCCCTGGGTACTTGTAAATTCATCCACAGGAAACTGAATGATGTGGCTGTGTGTGTGATGCAGTGGGGTTCAGGTAAGTGTTAGGGGGGCTGCTGCACAAAGAAGGCTTTTTATCTTAATGCATAAAATGCATTAAGATAAAAAACCTTCTGCCTTTACAATCTAAGTTGTCCGAGAAAAGCAAAATCTTGTGAGGAGTAGGCTCTTTTAATTGTATTAACAATCTAGGTGATCGTACGTGTTGACTTAAGCCTGGTGCACACTGAAAGCTTCGGTCGGCCACTGGTGGAGAGTGCTTATTGGGAGTTGGACAGCTGCTGGTTTCCCAGCAAGCTCAACTATCAGAAGCTGGCCAATTGTCCGGTTTCTATCGGAGCGGCTGACATACACAGGGGCCGAATGTAGCCGGGTCTTTATTGAATCGGTTTGTCTTCCGACATTTGGAACCAAGTATAGATTTCAGCTTTACTGAATGCAGTGGCGGCTGGTGCTCCGTTTTTTTTGGTGGGGGGCGCAAACCAACTGAAAAATTCTGAAATACTGAAAAAAAACACATCAAATGCAGCCAATTTGCCCCCCCACTCGCTGTCTGCCCGGCACTTGCCCCATCCTGGTGGCAGGTCAGGCAGCAGGTGACGGAGGCGAGCTGTGGGACATGCAGTGGGTCAGATGACGGCTCCTGCATCCTCCATGGTCCTCTGTCCTCCCGTTCCGTTTGGCGTCCAATCGGAGCACCTGTGCCTTCAGCCAATCAGGTGATGGTACTAGATCTGCGCCTCCTGATTGGCTGAGAGGCGGTTCAGTGTTAGAAAAGCAAATATTAATTTGCTTTTCTAACACACCTGGGTGGACTGAGAGCACAATGCCTTGCGCTCCAAGTCCACCTTTTTTGAAGCCCATTAGAGCCTATGGCTCTAATCGGGTGCTTCAAAAAACACCCCTGCCGCTGGAATTCAGGCTCCCAGGGTCCGAAAAGGGGCCAGATGCCTGAAAAGGGGGTGGCTACAGCAGCCATGAATGTATTCATGCTATGCATGAATCTATCCATTTTACATAGAGGGGGTTGGCGTGACAGAGGGGGCGGCGACCATGTGCCCTTAATGGATGCACTGCCCCAGACTGAATGAACAGGTAGCTGCCAAGCAGGCCATCAGAATTTAGACCAATATCCAGGCGATGTGGTTCTCCCTCTTCACCAAAGAGATGGTAAATTAACTTTTTGGTTAAGGTGTAAGGAGACACACCCTACGTTCTACCCCATGGATATGCAATTAGCGGACCTCCAGCTGTTGCCAAACTACAAGTCCCATCATGCCTCTGCCTCTGGGTGTCATGCTTGCTGCTGTCAGAGTCTCGCTATGCCTCATGGGACTTGTAGTTTGGCAACAGCTGGAGGTCCGCTAATTGCATATCCCTGTTCTACCCGAACAGAATAATCCTAAAAGTGAAACATATAAAGAGAAAAGGAGGGCGCACCGACCTTGTGCATTACCAAAAATAAATTATTAAAAAAGCTATAACAGCAATAGTCATACTCACAAACAAATGCAATTATCAGTACATCAGCAAGTGGAACCGTGCCTTTTAGACACCTGCAACCTGGACCTGATAGCGAGGGGGACCAGATGGCATCGCAAACCAGATTACGCGTTATGAGGGAGGACCCTCTTCCTCAGAGCCAAAGTGGTGAATCACCACGTTGGCTCTGAGGAAGAGGGTCCTCCCTTGTAACGTGTAAGCCGGTTTGCGATGCTATCTGGTCCAGGTTGCAGGTGTCTAAAGGTACGGTTCCACTTGCTGATGCACTGACGAGCCTTTTTTATCGCATTTGTTTGAGTATGACTATTGCGGTTATAGCTTTTTTAATAAAAATCTATCTTTGGTAATGCACAAGGTCGATGCGCCCTCCTTTTCTCAGTTTCAGAAATGACTTTGTTATACAAGCTGTACACTCACTACTTTACATTGTAGCAGTGTAAGTTTGCTGTCCCCCTCAAAATTCTCTCCCCAGTGTCATGTGACTTGTTAGTGTTACAAGGTCTCAGGTGTGTTAAATTTGGTGTTATCACTCTCTCACTCTTACTGGTCACTGGAAGTTCAACATGGCACCTAATGGCAAAGAACTCTGAGGATCTGAAAAAAAGAATTGTTGCTCTACATAAAGATGGCCTAGGCTATAAGAAGATTGCCAAGACCCTGAAACTGAGCTGCAGCACGGTGGCAAAGACTATACAGTGGTTTAACAGGACAGGTTATATTTAAAACAGGCCTCGCAATGGTTGACCAAAGAAGTTGTGTGCATGTGCTCAGCATTATATCCAGAGGTTGTCTTTGGGAAATAGACATGAGTGCTGCCAGCTTTGCTGCAGAGGTTGGAGGGTTGGTCTGCATGGCTGTCGTCCCAGAAGGAAGCATCTTCTAAAGATGACGCACAAGAAAGCCCGCAAACAGTTTGCTGAAGACGAGCAGACTAAGGACATGGATTACTGGAACCATGTCCTGTGGTCTGATAGGACCAAGATTAACTTTCTTTGGTTCAGATGGTGTAAAGCGTGTGTGGCGGAAAACCAGATGAGGAGTACAAAGACAGGTGTGTCTTACCTCCAGTCAAGCATGGTGGTGGGAGTGTCATGGTCTGAGGCTGCATGAGTGCTGCCTGCACTGGGGAGCTACAGTACATTGAGGGAACCATCAATGCCAACACGTATTGTGACATACTAAAGCAGAGCATGATCCCCTCTCTTCAGAGACTGAACCACAGGGCAGTATTCCAACAGAACGACCCCTAACACACCTCCAAGATGACCACTGCCTTGCTAAAGAAGCTGAGGGTAAAGGTGATGGACTGACCATGAAGCATGTCTCAAGACCTAAACCCTATTGAGCATCTGTGGGGCATCTTCAAATGGAAGGTGGAGGAGTGCAAGGTCTCTAACATCCACCAGCTCCGTGATGTCGTTATGGAAGAGTGAAAGAGGACTCCAGTGGCAACCTGTGAAGCTCTGGTGAACTCCATACCCAAGAAAGGTTAAGGCAGTGCTGGAAAATAATGGTGGCCACACAAAATATTGACACTTTGGGCCCAATTTGGACATTTTTACTTAGGGGTGTACTCACTTTTGTTGCCAGCGGATTAGACATTAATGAGTTATTTTGAGGGGACAGCAAATTTACAGACATAATAAAATATTTACAACAAAGTAAAGGTGCTACATAAGGTTGGCGCTTTAACTCCAAAGTTTGAACACAATTATAAGAGCATTTACATGGACAGAGGCAAGACATGCTTTCTTTCTCAATTTCTGCAAAGCTGGGAACATTTACACCTCCTCCTGGGAGGTATACATTTTCCATCTCATACAAGTTTGCACCAGGCTCAGTCTGAACTTTAGAATAAATATAATTTACATTTTTGCCTGGGGTCAAGTTTAACCTGGGGGGTGGAAGTTTTAAATAAATGATTATAATTAAAATCTTAACTGTTTAATTTGCAAGCAAGGCTCCAGCAAGGACACAGAAGTAAAAGTAGACATTACTTCAACGTGTTATAGATAGATAGTAACAAATGGGTCACCAAGGATTATTCCTTTTTTTTTTTTTTTTTTTTTTTAACAGACCTAAAGCAAAAAGCCCAAGGCACAACAGTACACAATAAGACTCTGTACAGACATCCTCTTAAGCTTGCGACTGGAAAAGAGTTCTGTATGTTTCTTTGCCAGAATAAAAATAAAAATACAAGCAAGATACTCAGCTATATATCTTTACATAAATGGAGATTTGTTTAATAGAAGATTAATTTCCTCGGGAATAAAATGTGACTTTTAATCAGTTGACTTTGTAATAGGATTTAATAAAGAAAATTTAGTTTGCTGTCAGTGTTCTGTACAATGTCAAAGTGGTTCTATGATACTTCTGGGATTGCATGAGTTAATGCTATGCACAGGTAGCTGGTGCTTGAGCTGTCTTTAATTATAGCTTTCCAGCAATGTGAAGGTGGCTCTGTTTGGAAAAGACTTCCAGCACAATCAGAGGATTGTACAATTTTAATAAAGTACATGTGTGGTATAAAGTAACTTTAATTAGTTCTGGTTCTTGTTTTGTAAGAAAGGGTGAGGTGGTAAAGGCAGGGCTTGCTCATCTAGCATCTGCCCATTTTCAGAAGAACACCGCAGATTAAAACAAAGTAAGGTGTTGTTAGGCTGTAATATTCCAATTATCAGTTTGGATTTAAGTTTGTACAAAAACATTGATCCCATTCCCTTACACTGCTGCTGTGACCCTGATTATCATGATGACATAATCATTAAAGTGTATGTCACCCCAACACTTCATATTCCCGATATGTACCATGTACTTGTTTTAAAAATCATATTCTGTTTACATTACTTCCTTTTATGTAAAATATCTGGTGAATCCTGCCAGTCTCCCTACTTATTTTAAACTGACCACACCTGGCATAGAAACACATCCTTCCCAGTGTGGTCAGTTCTCTAGCTGTGCTGGGAGAAAAGCCTTCCTTTATTCCAATTATCAGACTTCTGCTGACAAAAAAGAGCTTTTGCCATATTTCACCTTTAAGCCCCTAATGCAGCTGAGGTCATGTGGGGAGAAAAAAATAGATTTATAATCTTTTATATATTTTACACATTTTTGTTGCATTTCTATTTTAAAGTCAATGGGTTGTTTTAAAAGGTGAGGGTTCACATATACTTTAAGGATTGCATGAAATTATTTTCTTTTTCCATGGCATTATTTGTCTTTTAATAAGGACATGTGACTACCCAGATCTGGTTGTTAAATTTCTTGCCAAACTGTTGATCTCTTCCATAACCCGTTCAGTTAATAATCTTCCTTTCTTCCATAATATATTTTTGCTTGATTTACTTTTACTATTTTTCAATTGTAAACTCTGTTGTGTAGTACTATTGATTTTATTTATCAGTTTTTTGTATAGTCACTCTTTGCTGTTTGGGATCAGTGCCAAAAGTCTTCCTTTTTAAAAGGGGTAATCTATTGGCCACTTTATCCTCATAGGACACAGTGACCCTGCAGCTGACTACACACAGTGTACATTGGGGGACCAGACATTTGACACCTGTGAAGTGTCCCATTCCAGAATTAGTCATAACTTTGAAAGAAAGCAAAGACTAGGTTCTCCAAACACTAAACGGTTAAATATTTTTCTATAGCTTAACATTTTTTTCAGGAAATTTCTAAAAAAAAATAATTTCACTTTGATCAGTGAAGACATGCCATTCATTGGTGGCCAGTGGAAAAGTTCCCACATATATTGGTGGTCAGTGTAGTGCTCGCTTTTGTTCAGAGAGAGAATGACCCTTAACACTAGTGGTCATTGCAAAGAAATGCTCCATGATATTGATGGCCCTCGTCCCACACTACAGGCTTAGGTGAGTGATGTTTGTGCAAGAACTTTGCAGGAACTGTTAGGACGGACATTAGTCTGCTGCTTAAAGGCTGTTCCACATTGTGCTGCTTATTTTCTTAAAGGCCAAGTTCATCATTTAAAAAAAAATACACATTTTTGTAGGTAAAAATAAAATTTTCATATTTTTTTTTTTACACTGCAGCCTGTAAAGCATTGCACCCACGATCAGCAGGTCGTGGGTGCAATGCCAAGATTCTACAGACTGTCAGCTGTCTGCCCATAGAAGCAGACAGTTTCTGAATTGTTGAAAGAATTGAACTTGAAAAGCACTCATCTGTGCCTTCGTAGTTCATTGAAAGATGTCTACCACTGCTGACGATGGTACTTGTAGTTCATTCATCTAAAGGAAACTGTGAATGAATGATGTGGCTGTTTGGGCAGAGCAATACAGCACTGTTACCCATCCCCACTCTGTTATTAAATCAGGCAAAAACACTGCACCTTGTTCTGTTTGTGGATGGTTTAACTTGATCAAACTATAATGGATGTAGTACAGAAAGTCATCATTCAAACGTGCACATAAATAGCCAGTATGCTGGATCAATAAAAAGTCAGTTTAATAAAACATCACTGGAAAACTACACGGTGTGAATTTCTTTCCTGCAACCTTCAGCCACTAGCAATTTTTGCAATAGAATCTGGCAGACTGGTTGTACCCAAGTTGATCGATCAACTGGGGTACTAATAGCGTTATGCCACACTGCTGGGAATCAAGAGACTGTCAGCATATGCACAGAGCCCTCTTCCCTGCTCGGTGGGATCGTTGCAAACTGGGACGGCTGAGTAGCACTGAGTTGGACTCTCAGGAACTCAGAACAGCAAGGTGAGAGGGGGATCCACTCAACAGCAGTGTGAGATGTAGGACCACTGGACTAGAAGATGGAATGCCGATCCTCCAGTAGAGTACAGTACAGACCACTTGGAGCTGCGGAACTTTAGTTATGCCTCCATTGGTATTTTTTACGGTTTCAACTGCATAGCAATTTATTTGAATCCTATTGTTCCCCTTGACAGCTGCTAATCTCCTGCCACCTGTGGACTGCTACTTCATGCTTTTACCTAGTGGACCTTTTAAATTGTGATACAGTAGTCTTGTGAGCGCTTGAGTATGTGCCTTAGGGCAATATATTCATTCAAACCTGGGTACATGCAACTTCCCCTTATATTAATACAGTTGTACTTTAATTGTATTATGTGGCCATTTGGCTTAGTTCACAAAGCTAACACACCATGATAAGAAATGGGAATGTTGAAAAAGTGACCCTTAGTTGAGTTTCATGAGATTTGGAAGTTGGTTATATGCCTAAATTAAAGATAAAATAAAGCTTTGTCATCTTGGCCTACTGAAGTCCCATAAAATCTACAGACTAGGTTTGGATGCCAAGTTTCTAGCTGGAACATTTGGCATATCCCTTTAAGGCCAAGCTATCATTGGGGGCCAAGAGGTCAGATTGTAAAGTGCATCACATTATGTACTTTTCATACATAACACTGAGTTCACAAATCGTTAACAGAAGGTTAATGACCTTTAGCTTAGCCCAACTATAAACTACTGACTATAATGTTCAAATTTCATTCATTGGACTGACACTTTTGTGACTGTCATTCCTGTAGTGTAAATAATGTCACTCAATAACTCTGCTACAGAGATGTGATGTCCATGTGCTCAGACTTCCCATCGCCACCATTGTTCTGGGTTTGTGATCTGCCATCTTGATTGGCCTGACCATGGTTACTTAAAGTGGAGCTCAACCCAAAAGGGGAAGCTCCGCTTGCTCGCACCCCCCCCCCCCCTCCTCCACTGCCACACTTGGCACTTTTTAGGGGAAAGGGGGAAGCAGGTACCTGGTTTTAACAGGTACCTTGTTTTAACAGGTACCCATTCTCACTTCCGGGTAAGATCGCCACACGCTGATCTGACATTTCCGGATCTTACAGTATTTTTAGCTCCTCTTTAACTTCCATGCATGCACATGGGAGTTAATTTCTTGCAGCATTCTGAGATTCTGGGATATTACACTGAGCTGCGCAAGCGTCACCTATGGTTTAAATAGCAAAGATTGAGAATATATGCTGTAGTACACAAGCTTTTTAGGGCCAGTTCACACCAGATGCAGTTCCGTGTGCTTTTTTCCTGCACTAAAAATTCATGCACAGTGTTTTCCATGTATTCCAATGGCTCTAGTTCACACCAATGCTGTCAGTTTCCGCACCCGAAACTGACCTGAAACTGACTGCATTGTGTGAACTAGAGCCATTGGAATACATGGAAAACACTGTGCATGAATTTTTAGAGCCAGTTCACGCCACAAAAATACGTTCCGGGTCAGTTTTTGCTTTCACAACACGCAGTTCCACTGCGTTTTTGCTACAATTTGCTAGGTTCTGTGCAGAAAAAATGCAGCATGCTCAACTTTTTTTTTTTTCCTGCACTGGAAACTGACTGCACTCGTGTGCACTAGAGCCATTGGAATACATAGAAAACACTACATGCATTTTTAGTGCAGAAAAAAAGCGCAAGGAACTGCATCCGGTGTGAACTAGCACTCAATGAAGGTAATTAAATCTGGAAAAGTTATGAGTAGTATTGTCTATCTCCAAGTGCTTATCTGCTGCCTCTGTACGAGTTCTCGGCTACAGCTAGATGAGTACAAACAGCAAACATGTAAACAGCTGTTAAGTGAAAAAAATTCTTTACGGATTTGGCTATTCTGCCAAGTCCATTGCTGCCATGTGTGCTGTGTAATACTTGTCATCTCAAGTGAGTCATTAAAAGGTTTCCCCCTAATGGTACTTTGAAGTGCTGTGACAGCTTGAGAGCATCTATAAATTGCCACAAACAGCGTTTAGACCAAGTTAGCTAATTGCTTGTTCTTTGACTTATTAGGAGTCAGTGAGTTAAATAATTTGTCACATGTGTGGCTTATAATAAATAATGTGACTTGCCAGTTTGCAAGCTGTTCTTCCTATGATATATTGGAGCTTTTTTAAATGTTGTCATTTGCAGCTCACAAATGATTTAACTGATTACTAAAAGACAATTACTTTTTTTCCTCTCTTGCTGTGAATATAATTTATTTTTATTTTTTTTATATATATCTACAGAATATTTATTAATTTTGATAGATTAATTTTCAATACACAGAAAAACCTTTGTGAAGAGTATTGCAGAAAGTTTTACTGTGGGTTTTTAAAATTCTTTAACAAGTTAATACAGTGCCTTGAAAAAGTATTCATACCCCTGAAAATTTTTCACGTTTTGTCACGTTACAACCAAAAACGTAAATGGATTTTATGTAATGGACCAACACAAAGTGGCACATAATTGTGAAGTGAAAGGAAAATGAATAATGGTTTTCCAATTTTTTTTGCAAATATCTAAAAAATGAGATGTGCCTGTGTATTCAGACCTCTTTACTCTGATAACCCTAACTAAAATCTAGTGGAACGAATTGCCTTCAGAAGTCACCTAATTAGTAAATAGTCTACCTGTATGTAATTTAATCTCAGTATAAATACAGCTGTTCTGTGAAGCCCTCAGAGGTTTGGAGAACCTTCATGAACAAACCGCATCAAAAAGGCCAAGGGAACACACCAGACAGGTCAGGGGTAAAGTTGCGGAGAAATTTAAAACAGGGTTAGGTTATAAAAAAATATCCCAAGCTTTGAACATCTCACGGAGCACTGTTCAATTCATCATCCAAAAATGGAAAGCGTATGGCACAACTGCAAAACTACCAAGACATGGCCATCCAGCTAAACTGACAGGCCAGGCAAGGAGAGCAAGGAGAATCTGTCCACAGGACAACTATTAGTCGTGCACTCCACAAATCTGGCCTTTATGGAAGAGTGTGGAAGAAGCATGCCATTGTTGAAAGAAAGCCATAAGAAGTCCCCTTTACAGTTTGTGAGAAGCCATGTGGGGGACACAGCAAACATGTGGAAGGAGGTGCTCTGGTCAGATGAGACCAAAATTTAACTTTTTGGCATAAAGGCAAAACGCTGTGTGTGGCGGAAAGCTAACACTGCACATCACCGTGAACACACCATCCCCACCGTGAAACATGGTGGTGGCAACATCATGTTGTGGGAATGCTTTTCTTCATCAGGGACATGGAAACTGGTCAGAGTTGATGGGGAAAATGGATGGAGCCAAATACAGGGCAATCTTACCTGTTCGAGTCTGCAAAAGACTTGAGACTGGGGTCGAGGTTCACCTTCCAGCAGGAAAACGACCCTAAACATACAGGCAAGCTACAATGGAATGATTTTAGATCAAAGCGTATTCATGTGTTAGAATGGTCCAGTCAAAGTCCAGACCTAAGACCAATTGAGAATCTGTGGCAAGACTTGAAAATTGCTGTTCAGACGCTCTTTATCCAATCTGACAGAGCTTGAGCGATTTTGCAAAAAATTTGCACATTTCACTCTAGATGTGCAAAGCTGGTAGAGACATACCCAAAAAGACTTGCAGCTGTAATTGCAGCGCAAGGTTGCTCTATAAAGTATTAACGCGGGCGGGGGCTAAATACAAATACACAACACATTTCACATATTTATTTGGAAAAATTGACAAGCATTTATAATTTTCCTTCCACTTCACAATTATGTTCCACTTTGTGTTGGGCTATCACATAAAATCCCAATAACATCTATTTACGTTTTTGATTGTAACATGACAAAATGTCAAGGGGTATGAATACTTTCATGGCACTGTATATTCCAGACATAGCTAAGGCTTTATGGGGGAAAAAAAATTCACACTATTACACCATGTCTTTTCATAACTATTTCCAATGATTGTGTGGACTTGTCGAAAATAAGAGAATAATCACCCTCTGGTTGCTTTTCTAAATGTAAGCCCTCAGATTTTAACCTTGGCTTAACCACTTGCTGATCAGCTGCAGTACATATACTGCGGCAGGTCGGCTCTTATGCGCGAAACGTACCTGTACGTCATTTCGTGCAATAGCCAGTGGGGGCATGCACACTGATTGGCCAGAGGAGAAGCCAATCTGTGGGTCCGGCAGACGTGATGTCCGCTGGCCACCCACGATCGCTCCCCAGAGAGACAGAAAGGTGGTCTGCCATCCTTTCAGGGATGAACAATGATCTTGTGTTTCTGCTAAGCAGGAACACGGATCCCTCTTTTCATCCAGCGAGTCCATCCCCCACAGTTAAAAAGCATCCCTACGGACACACTTAACCCTTTGATCACCCCTGGTGTTAACCCTTTCCCTGCCAATGTAATTGGTACAGTAACAGTGCACAGATCACTGTAATGTCACTGGTTCCCAAAAGTGTCAGGTGTCCGATTTGTCCACCGCAATGTCAGAGTCCTGCCAACAGTCGCTGATCACTGCCTTTACTAGTAAAAAATAAATAATGCCATAAACGTCCAATAGTTTGGTTATGCAAATGTTATAGCATCTACAATCTATATACCGGTACTTATTGGAGTTTCTTTTACCAAAAATATGTAGCAGGAATACATATTGGCCTAAATTGATGAAGAATTTCTATATATTTTTTTTTTTTTTTGGGTATGTTTAATAGCAGAAAGTAAAACATATATATATATTTTTTTTTTTTAATTGTCTGGTTTCCAGCACAAAAAATAAAAACCACAGAGGTGATTAAATACCACCAAAATAAGGCTCTATATTTGTTGGGGGAAAAAAGGCATCAATTGTATTTGGGTACAGCATCGCACGACTGCTATTGTCAGTTAAAGTAACGCAGTGCCGTATCTCAAAAATGGCCTGGTAATGAAGGGGGTAAAACCTTCTGGGGCTTAAGTGGTTAATTTAAACTTCTGCTTCAATTCACCATGGCGGTTTAGCAAACCATTACTAGAGCATGGAAAACGCCTGCGCTCTGTCTTCTTGCAACCAAACAAAGGGTAATTTAGGCAATGACGCATGTGCATGTCAAAGCAATCCTGCAAGACCGGATCTGTAGTCCTTCAAAAATCTGGCAACCGTGGACCATTTTCTCCTCCCAACCTTTGATGAATTTCTATTGAAATCTTAAATCTTCGTTGGCTGTCCATGTGATATTTCTTTTGGTGGATGCTTTGGCATTAATGGCCCCTGGAATCCCTCCTGCCCCCCACCTTTCCCTGTCTTTTTCTTCCTGCTTTCCTGCAAGCCCTTTTTTTATTCTGAGCTCCTGTACAGGGGACCATTCTTTTAATGTTTCTGCATTCTTCATGGTACTTCATACCCTGTATCTGCTAATTTGCAGTGTCACTATGCTTCCCCCATTGGAATATGACCTATGTACTGTGAGCACTGTTGTATTGCAGTGTCTCATTTTTTATCATTCCCCTATCATCTGTCCTCCCTGCGTGGAGGTTATGCCCGTATGCATTTTGGCATTGCTCTCCTTTGAAGTGCTATTTGTTAAACTCTCAATAAAACCTTTTTGAGCAAGAAAGAATAACCAAGGATACATTTTGTCCTAAGAACAAGCATTGCTTTGCTAAGTAAGCCACAGTTGGAATATAGGGAGAATAAGAGCGCATCTCCAACCAAACAGCTAAATGTGCAGTTATTTCAGTGTTTCTCAATTCCAGTCCTCAAGGCGCACCAACAGGTCATATTTTCAGGATTTCCCTCAGCTGAAACGGTTGTGGTAATTACTAAGGCACTGAAACTGATCAAATCACTTGTGCAAAATAATGGGAAGCCTGAAAACATGACCTGTTGCACCTTGAGGACTTGAGTTGAGAGACACTGAGTTATTTCATTAAATTACCTGTCAGAGAATTTTGTAAACTGATAAATATACTCTTCTGATTCACCCATCATTGCTATGCCAGTCGGAAATGTAAGACCATTCCAGTAGTAATAGAGCAGCTACAGGTGTTTGACATGTGATTGAACAGGCTTTACTAGGCTTCATACTCCATTTTGTAGGGATTAGACATGCAGACACATTTAGACATTTCAAACATAACTTCAATACTTCCCCATATTGTATATTTGGGATGTTGGGGTGATGATGAGGTGCATCAAATGCTGTAGTGGTGTGGATAATTATTTTGTAAAAAAATAAAATACACCGAATACATACCATATTTTTTGCTCCCATAAGACTTGCCTAGGTTTTAGAGGAGAAAAAACAGAAAAAAATATTCTGATCCAAATGGTGTACTAAAATATTTTCCAGTGCCCATGAAATGCACGGTGACCATTGCCATAGTAAATGCAGGGTGACCATTGCCATTAGTGGTGCAACGGATCGTCACCCATCCGTGATCTGAACGGGTCAACCTGTTCTGATCGGCACACCATGCGATCCGCGGCCTCGGCCATAAGAAAGGCCATGGCTTCGGCCTAGCTCCGGAGCGGTGGCTATCTTGGTACAACCGGCGGCGGCAGCTGTCTCGTCAGGAAGTGACATTTCGTTGCCGCCATAACCCCACACTCCTGCACAGTAATGATAGAGTGAGAAGGGGGCAAACGGACATCTTGTTACACCCACCAGAGTTTTAGATTTCAGTTATTTTCAACACAAAACGGAACTTATATGCTTAAATACAGTATTTGTAAATCCGATGGACTGTTTACATGTTAAATTTTAAAAGCAGCATCAAACCTGCTGACCTTACATGGTTGCTAATGTGAAAACACCTGATTTTCACATTTAAACGTGAAAATCAGGTGTTCTGTCACATTAGCAACCATGTAAGGTCAGCAGGTTTGCTGCTGCTTTTAAAATTTAACATCTAAACAGTCCGTCGGATTTACAAATACTGTATTTAAGCATATAAGTTCCGTTTTGTGTTGAAAAATAACTGAAATCTAAAACTCCGGTGGGTGTAACAAGATTTGTCTTGTCGTTTTTTTTTTTTTTTTTTGTTTTTTTTTTTGCTGATCCGAAAAATGATCCAATCCGTGACTCTGATCCGAGGAACAATCCGATCCGTGAGTTTTTGATCCGTTGCACCCCTAATTGCCATAGTAAATGCAGAGTGACCGTTGCCACAATTGCAGCCTTACCTGATGTTATATCTCTTCCACCTACGGTAACAGAAGACAGAGCAGCCTGAGCGGCCGAATTCTCGGTTTTCTGTCTGCGAAACCAGCCGGAAGATCGCCCGGCGCCGATAGGGGTGGTTTGGAAGTCTGTCCCCCGCTCTTCTGCCTCTCTTCCGGTGGTGGAGGCAATGCGGGGGGCGGTGCCAGCGGCGGCGGGTTGCGGTGCCTGTCATATATTCACACTATAAGACGCAGGGACATTTTTCCCCCAAATTTCTGGGGGGGAAAGTGCGTCTTATAGTCCGAAAAATACGGTAATTTTTATCACATCTTCACTGTTGGTGGAAATCATATTTTAAACAATAGCATACATTTCCTTGAGCTGTATATCATCCCTTGAAGGGGATTACACTTGTCTTCCAGGTGTATTATCCCCCCAATCAGCGTGCGTGTGTACATACTGACTGTGTGTATGTATACACACACACACACACACACACACATCCATCTCTTTCCCCGCCAATATTTTGTATCCAATATTGGCCGTACATGTTTGTTTTTTAGCAGTATACACCCCCCAACCCGGCTTAGTGCAAAACGGTCTCACCACTGTAGGCAAGTGAGGACTAATATTTGAAAATGTCCCTTTCATTGGGCCATCTTGTTTCAATCCGTGTGTGCATATCTGATATCCAGAGGGCTGTTGGGCATTTGTAAATGACTGTTTTAGTAGTCCACACTACATATAGTGAGTTGATATTCTGGGTTCTTTGCCAGGGGCTTACCCTATACACAATGGCCACAGGGTTTGTTTGCAGAACACATCCACTATTCTTGGAACACCTTGTATTTTGTTTTCAATAAATACAAGAAATTCTCTGGGCAAGGTGGAGATAAGTAGGATGACATTATCTCCATCTCGTCCAATCAAAGAACGTCTTGTGTTGAAAAAAAATACAAGGTGTTTTGTGAATGGCAGAGGTGCCAAATGAGTGACCTTTATTCAATGTGCGAAGGGGAAACTGCTTGCACAGAACCCAGACGATCACGGCTGTCATTGTATGTAGCCTGGGCTAGTACAGTGATTTATAGCAAGCCCGGTGACCCTCCTGATTTCAGATATGCAGTCTTATATTGAGCCAAGGTGGTCCAATGTAAGTATGCAAAAACATAATTTTAAAAGGGTGACCAGGGCAACAGCTGAATACTGTTATAATATACAGTGTGTAGCAGAACTCCAAAGTCTGCTGGGAAATCCTTGAAGCTGAGGAAGTACTAACTTATCCAAGGCAACCTGTTACCCCCCCCAGTAACTGGATGAGACAGTTCTGGGAGTAAATCAACACTTTATTTTGCCACAGCTGGCTTTTTATATCATTCCCCATGCAAGGGGTTTCTTAACTAATTTTCCAGGGGCATTCCCTTCAGCGACTAACAGATGACAGTGATTTAATTACCTGGAACTATTTCTAACAACTTGGTATGCGTGAGACGTTTGTCTCCACATATTTACTCATAACAATGAAACCGTGCCAGACACATTACTAGGGGTGTAATTACATCCCGTAGCAGATAATAGGTGGGGTCATTAACACACTGACAATAGATGAATGGAAAGCTATCTCAGACCCCAATTAACCCAATTTACTTATTCAGACATCAGTAGACATTCTGTCTCTACATTTCTTGGAATGAATATTTACTGTCCCCTTTGAAGTGATCACCACCATATTCTCAGTTTCAGTATTTTGCTACACAGTGGAACCTCGGATTGCGAGTAATGCGGTTAATGAGCGTTTCGCACTATGAGCAATATATTTTTTTTAAATCCTGACTCGGTTTCTGAGTGTTGTCTCGCAAAACGAGCAGGATTCAAGCCTCTGTGGTGTGCAGTACCGCATTTGGCCAGAGTTCGGAAATACTCTGTTCCCTAGTGTTACCGTTTTTTTTTTCGAGGGCAGCTGAATGATCTGAGTATTTCCGAGTCTCTCCGGCGCCCCCCCCACCTCTGGCCACATGTGGTATTGCATGCCATAGAAGTCAATGTGGAACAAATGATTTTTGTTTCCATTGACTTCTATGGGGAAACTCGCTTTGATATGAGTGCTTTGGATTACAAGCATTCTCCTGGAACAGTTTATGCTCGTAATCCAAGGTTCCACTGTACTAATGTGTCAGTGATTATGCATCAATGCTATATTAAGAAGATTAACACTACAGTGCACAAAGATGGCAATATACCTAAAAATTGGTGTGTTTAATGTCTCTTTCCAAGAAAAAAAATTCAGTGTGAAATATTAAATGAACAATTGACACCTAACTGTGCAAACTGATTAAACTAGTTTGTAGAACAATAGAATTGGACCTGTTGATCTGTTTCCTTCTTCTGTTTATAGGAAAGAATATTCTATGTCAGGCATGTAAAAAAAGGGGATAGATGTTGGATAGGAGGCTATCGTCATTTAATTGCAGCATCTGAATAGTACACTCCATTTTTAAAGTTTTCACTTCAAGTGTATAAGCTATTAATGAAAGTAGTTTTTCTTTTATTTTATGTCTGCGTATATCTTTTTGCTTACACGTTGTCACTAGGACAACACACTATAAAAGTGCCAGAAACTCTAAAACAGTAAAGCAGACATGTTACAAACAGCTTCCATCTGGAGTGGTTTAACGCTGTTCATCTTTAACTCTTTATACTTTATGAAGTGAACATTGTGCACTGTAGGCCTGACGGATGTGGTGGTTCATATTCATGCATTGCTGAGTTTTTCAAGTGCACAAAGCATATATTTAAAAAAGTTCTTCTAGGTTATATACATTTCATCTTTTGATCCTTTTTTTTTAGAAGGGTGCAATTTTGCACTAGAAGCAGAAGTTTGCACCCTAGGCTTTTGGAGAAAAAAAAAATCTATGGGTGAGTTATCACTTAATGAATAGCAAAATCTGCTACCTGAGTACGAATTACTGACTACTAATGAACTGTTGGTAACACTGAATTTGTGCTTTTTATATTAAACGTTTTTTATTAAACTGTACACATGAAGCATGTCATAACAGGGTATATGGCAATAACAGTAATAAGGCTTAACTACAAGTACCAATACATCTACATTCACAGATCAGACAGAGACAGGGCTGGAATACTGTCTATGGTAGAATATCTTGAGGGCTACATATGTCAGGGTCAGCCCATACAAGTTTCAGATACCGAAAGCCACCTGTCCCAGATTTTGTTATATTTGCCTGGGCATCCTCTATTAAGATATATAATTTTCTTATAAGGCAAAGCGGCATTCACATCCGCTTTCCACTCAGAGAAACTAGGGGGTGTGGGCCTCATCCAGTGTCTAGCTATAATCTTCTTAGCTGAAAAAAGTGTTTCGTGTATGAACATTTTAGTGAATTTATCCGGTTCAGCACCGGGGAAAATACCCAGCAGGCATAATTTTGGGTCAAGGGTCAGGGGGGACCCCATATCATCATGAAGGAAATCTACTATTTGTTTCCACAAGTTCTGAAGTCGAGGACACGCCCAAATCAAGTGAAAGAACGTGCCGGTGTCTTGCTTACACATCGTACACTCCGTACTCGCCCCGGGCTTGAAACGAGCCATTCGGAGAGGAGTAAGGTAGGCACGATGTAAAATGTACAGTTGGGACAATCTATCCGACAGTCTGGGCGAAACGGCCTTGCAAGCATCAAGTGCCTCACCCCACTCCTCATCCTCCATCGATCCCACATCCCTCTCCCACCTTGGTTTGAGACTGTATGCTAAGGTAGTAGCAGACGGAGTGAGGAGCATATTGTAGAAGTCAGAGATCAACCTGCGAGGGTCTGAGCCCTTGATCACTGCCATCAGGGCGTTGGGGGTGGGCTGTGGGATGGAGGAGGGGAACTGAGCTCGCACAGCATGACGGAGTTGTAGGAATCTGTAGTGCATGGATCTAGGAAGTGCATATCGCTCCTGAAGATTGTCAAAATTCCTAAGGGTCCCGTCAACTAGTATGTGGTGCAAATATAGAATCCCCCTCCTACTCCACACCTCCGTGTCAGGAATCAGGCGCAGTTCAGGGAGACTCTTATTGTGCCAGATAGGGGTGAAATCATATTAGGTGGGATCTTGACCTGTCTAGAAGTGATGTCCCAGATTCGTCTGTATTGATATAATAGCGACTTACGGTCGCCGTCTGATTCACTGCCACTCCGCCCCACGGCAATTGCCATCAGGGGGTCAGAGGTGCACCGAACCCACGACGGACATAGTAGGGTAAGAAATCGGAGTCTGTCAGTTTTATCTATATGGTATAGCTGCGACAGCTGGGCCGCCAGGTAGTATGAGTCCAGGTCCGGGAGGGCCAACCCCCCCAGGTCCGTAGGGTTTTTAAGTGTCCTCCAAGCCAGTTTATGTCTATTTCCACCCCACACAAATGACTTGAGGAGGGATTCTAGTTGTTTAAAGTATTTCAGGGGTATAAAAATAGGTGAGTGCCAGAACATATAAAGCATTTTAGGTAAGAGAATCATTTTTACAATATTCACCCGGCCCCAGATGCCCAAAGGCAATCTGGCCCATATCTGAATTTTGGACTTCAGTAAACTAAACAGGGGTTCTATATTTAGGGCGATAAAGTCGGCTGGAGATCTGGAGACAGAGATTCCCAAGTACTTAATCTGGCTGACCCGCTGCATTCGGAGATGGTCTTGTTGGACAAATGGGGGGAAACTGTCAATGGGCAAAATTTGTGACTTATCCCAATTTATTTTGAGGCCAGAAAAAGACCCGAATCGCTCTATGATCTGTAGCGCAGTAAGTAGGGAGATGTCTGAGTCTGCTAGGTAGAGTAACGTGTCATCCGCGTATAGACTAATTTTTTCTATTAGGGATCCTGAGCTAAGTCCACATATCCTGGGGTCATTCCTAATGGAGATTGCCAAAGGTTCGGCTGCTAGAGCATAGAGCAAGGGGGACAGAGGGCACCCCTGTCTAGTGCCCCTGGTCAGGTCAAATGGGGTAGACGTCCAACCATTGGCAACGACCTTGCCCCTAGGGGCTTGGTATAGGATCTGGACCCATTTAATGAAACCCGGACCAAAACCGAATCCCCGCAAGCAGCTCCACAAGTACCTCCACTCCACTGAGTCGAAGGCCTTGGCCGTGTCCAAGGCCACCACCACCCGAGAGCCAACCTCCGAGTGTATTGCCTGCAGATTGATATAGAGTCTCCTCAGGTTAAACGAAGTATTGCGACCCGGCATAAAGCCAGCCTGGTCTGTATGAACAAGACTCAGAATTACCTTGTTCAAGCGTAAAGCCAGGATTTTTGCGAGGATCTTTACATCAACCTGCAGGAGAGATATAGGCCTATACGACTCTGGCAAACCCAGGTCTTTGCCTGGTTTAGGTATGAGGACTATAATAGCCTCTCTCATAGAGGGGGGGAGAACGGTGGTCTCAAAGAGGTAGTTATATAGGGCGAGGAGTCTAGGGACAAGTATTTCACTATATTGTGTATAGAATTCAATAGGCAGACCGTCGGAACCTGGGGCCCTAGAGCTGTGGAAGCCAGCAATTGCCGCCAGCGCTTCATCTGAGGTAAGGGGGGCCTCTAGATTGGTCATCTGCTCATCTGTCAGTTTTGGGAATTCAATTCCTGCAAGTAATTCCGTCAGCTGGTCGTCTGTGCCGACCGTCTGGGATGTGTATAGCTGACTAAAAAAATCTCGAAATCGGTCCGACACCATTCGCGGGTCAGAAATCATGCTGCCGTCTGCATCAGTGAGTGTAATAACAGTTGGGGGCCTATCCTCCCGATGAACCATGTAAGCCAGTAGTTTGCCCGCTTTTTCCCCCTGCTCAAAGAACTTCTGCCTAGCAAGAAATAGTTTACGTCTGGCAGCCTCATATTGAATCTGGTCTACCACCCTGGATTGAAGTTTAAGAAGGTCGGCATGTACTGGAGAAGGGTCATCTACAAAGGACCTCTCCGTGGCCGACAAAACAGACAGGGCTCTGTCCAATGCATCCGCCGAAGCAGCCTTAAATCTATTAATGCGGGTGGATAGGACCATACGGGCATGTAATTTAAAGGATTCCCAGACCATATCCGGAGGGGCAGACGTGTCGTTATCCTCAAAGAAGTCGGTCCAAGCACAGGTAAGTTCATCATCCTCTGACAACAGAGACAGCCAAAATGGGTTCAACCTCCAAGAAAGCGGAGGTTTATCCAGTGGCAATGATAAAGTGACCCAGTACGGACTATGATCCGATAGTAGCCTAGGGGAGAACCCCGTTTCTAATAAGCGGGGTGCTAGTGCAGCGGATACAAAAATCAAGTCAATACGGGACATGGTTTTATGGGAGGCTGAAAAGCATGAATAAGCTCTGGCCTGGGGGAACTTATACCGCCAGGTGTCAATGAGACCAAAAGCAGAGATGAGTCTGGACAGCCTGGAGCTCGTCTGGGCATTGGCACACGGCGGTGCTGGCTGAGGCCTGTCAAGGCCAGGATTCATGGTAGCGTTGAAGTCCCCCAGCCAGATCGCCTGTGTCGAAGGATGGCGAGACATAAACAACAGACCCTCAGAAATAACGACAGAACTAAATGGTGGAGGTATATATATTGCGAGAATCAGGAGCGGCTCACCATATATTTTGACTGAGAGGAATACGTAGCGGCCCTGTGGGTCCGTGAGTACAGCACCTAACTCAAAGTGGACCGTCTTGGCGACCAACACCGAAACCCCGCGAGCCTGGGTAGAGTGGGTCGAATGGTATGCCCATCCCACCCAGGGCCGACGGAGCGCCATCTGAAGCCGCCCATCCACATGCGTCTCCACCAACACTACTATATCAGCTCTCTGTTTCTTGAGAAGTGCGAATACTGCAGATCTCTTTATCTTATCTCCCAGACCCCGGACATTCCAGGTAAGAAATTTTAGTGTGGCCATTCGAGGAGATGTGGGATTAGCTTTGCACCAGGGGGAGTCCAGCCCCTCCACCCCAAGCACCCAGTATATAACATATCCAACCCGTCAAGCTGTATATATATTGCGGTACATTGTAAATACAAAATTTGAAGGAGTCTCATCCGGTAAAAAATTAAGGACTTCAAAAATATACATGTATTGCCGTATAGAAAATTGAACCAACCGAAACCCACCCCCCACCCCACCCTGCACCCACCCCAACTGGTGCGGGTATGACCCATAACAAAACTCAGAAGAACAACTAGATAAGTGTCGGAGTAATCAAAGAGGCCCACGGATGTTGAAGGCGTATAAGAAGCCTGGGGCCATGACTCCAGGGGAGTCACTAGCCAAAAACAGATGGCTAACCACAACCGTCCCCACACTCGGGGGAGGGCTGTCCAAAAATGTAGTCCCCCCTGGATCTTACCGACACAGTTTTCATCCTCGTTGCTGTGGGGGCGACTAATCGCTGCAAAGAATAGTCAAAAACAAAACGTAGGACCATAGATGCTCCAAGTATGTGTCCCTGTCATTAGTAGGAAAAAGGACTGTAAACCAGCAGGCAGGATAATGCATGGGGCCAGTTCGCCAGATAATGGGAAAAGTGCTTCTAGAGGGGGAAACAAAAAGACGGGGGGGGGGGATGGGGCCGGCAGTCTAAAGGGGTCTTAGGCAAGATATCCGTGTAGGGGGCCGTATAGAGGGGGGGGGGACAGGGGAGACGGCACATACCGAGCAATCCAGGCAGAGGAGTCATCACAAGGGTTGCCGTGCAGACGGATTGCAGGAATCAGGATACATGGTGAGGGATCACTTATTCATCCGCGCGTCTGGAGCGATCCGGGCGCTCAAGCCAGGCGATAACATCAGCTGGATCCTCAAAGAAAACCACTCAGCCGTCCCTTTCCACCCTGAGACGCGCCGGGAATAACATAGAATATTTGAGATGTTTGATCCTGAGCCTCTTCTTGGCCTCCATGAAACCCTGGCGGCGACGCTGCACGTCCGCGGAGAAGTCTGGGAAGATTGCTATCCTGGAGTTGCCCAGCTCAATGTTGCCCTTCTCTCTAGCCATTCTTAACACCGCATCCCGGTCTTTAAAGTTCAAAAACTTGGCGATAATCGTGCGGGGGGAGCCCCCTGCGGAGGGGCTTTAGCCGGCATGCGGTGTGCTCTCTCCACTGTAAGGATTGGAGAGAAGGCGTCACGGCCATAAGTGGTAATGAGGAGCTGCTCCAGGAAAGAGGTAGGGTCCCCCCCCTCCGTTCCCTCCGGTATTCCTATGAAGCGGAGATTACACCTCCGAATCCTATTCTCCATCTCATCTTGCTTCTGTACAAGCTGGGAGATCTGGAGTTGCATACGGTCGGCGCCCGTCCGGAGCGGGGGTATGGCGTCCTCCACCTCACTAACACGAGTCTCAGTCTCCTTAACCCTCTTCCGCAATTTCTGGACATCCTGCCTCATACGGGAGATATCTACCTTAACCTCCTCGATTTGAGAGGTGAGTGAGGTGCGGCAATAGGTGATGGCTTCCAGGAGCTTTTCTGTATCTCTGCCTGGTGCGGCCTGGTCAGAGCACGCGGCGCCGCCATCTTCCCCCAGAGTGTCTTTGTCTTGGCGGCGATATTGATCAAGTTTAGCGATGGCTGCGCTTTGCCCTTTCGGCGGAGACATGGCAGGATGTGTTCCAGCACTAACCTCCGGCTGCTGGGGTCTGTAGGAATGCTTTAGGGTAGCAGGATCAGCGGTTTAGCAGTATTAATGCTCGGAGCTCTTTTCACACGCGTCCTACTCCATTCCCTGTCAGGCCACGCCCCCCGAATTTGTGCTTTTTAGTTGCAAGACCAAAAAACAAACAAAAAGCAATTTTTTCATGTGTGCTGAAAATGCAGACAACTTAAAACGAATGTAAAACAATTGCTTTTTTATTTTGCTGTCTATTTTTTCCAGTGCATTAAAGGTATGTCTACTTCTCACCGAAGCTCTGTTGCTTTCTGATAACATACTGACAGGTTAAAAAATCTGCCCCCAGAATTTTAAATGCTTACTTGCAATCCTTTTTTTCTTTTTTTTTCTTCTTTTTTTTTACCATTTCTTAAAATTTTTGACTTGCAATGTGAAACGCTTGCTTACATTTTTTATTTTTTTTATTTTTTTACCTTTCTATAAATTTTTGACTTGCAATGTGCCTCTGAACTTGCTAGGTAATTTGACTACTTAAGGAATGAATTCCCTAGCACGTCCCCCTCATTCCCTTCTTGAATGTCTTGGCCCTCTCCTCTTCTAGGAGAGTGACTGTGCTGTCCCAGCTGCTACGCCCCTCCCTAATATAACATTTTATGTTCAGATGGGAAACAAAGGTGAATACTACAGAATGTGACTCAAATGGTAACTCCACTTTCGTAGGAAGAAATGGCAAAAAAAATGGCATATACAATTGCTACACATGTCATATTGTAATTAAATGTTAAAAATTACTTTTTCTTTTCAATCTGCAGCTTTGTAATTTTTTGTAAAATGCAATATGGCAACCTGGAGACATTCTGTATACAGATGGTGTAGAGATCCCTGCCCCCGAAACGGCATTTCCTGCTTGTGTGATTGGCTTATTGATTTTTCCAGAGATCTGCATTAAGATACAGGTTAGATTGTGGGCATCCCCTGCAATAATGTAATTTTTGGGGCGATACTCCCAAAGAGAAATCATACCTAAAAAGATGCAGACCTAGCCATGGTCTTGTTAGAACCCTGTAAGTCAGTGGTTCTCAACTCCTGTCCTCAGGACCCACTAACAGACCAGATTTTAAGTATTACCTTGGGGAGATGCAGACTAGAATACTGCAATCACTGAGCAGCAAATGATATCACCTGTGATGTATTTCTGTTATCTTGCAAACCTGGCCTGTTAGTGGGTCCTGAGGACAGGAGTTGAGAACCACTGCTGTAAGTGCATCAGCTGATTGATAATTATAAAATCTCTCCCATTCTCATGCACTTTGCACATGGACACAGAACATACAGCTGTTCAGAATATCATAAGGTAGGATTCTACAACAAAGTTTGTTAAAATCCTTGGAATGTACAAATTATTACCGAGAGGGGAATGTTTTGTTTAAAACAAAAAAAAAAGTTACTCTTTAAGGATTATGTCAGAACAAGCTACCCTACAGCATAGCATAATGGTCAAATCCGTTTATGACAATTAAAACTGTATTACACTTACAAAAGGGTGTAGAACACAAAAAAAAAACACTGGTTACAAGAAATACCTGAAATAATGACCACCAAATAGAAATGCAAAAAAAAATAAGCCCCTAGGAGCTTTTAGCCATAATGTGCTTGTAGTTGGATGCATAATATAAATGTAAAAATTGGGATATTGGCGCTGCTTGTATTTAATCCAGCTGAATGTGTTCAGTGAATGTAAGGTGAGACAACAATTGCAAAAAAAATTATTGTGTAAACAAACCTGTGATGTGTCTGAAAATATAAATATGAATAAAAAAAACAGACCAGTGATATATCTGTACTGTTAAAAAAAACATAACTCCTATGAGAAAAGCAGAATCAAACTCGTATAACTGATCCTAAGAAAATTTTGTCCCATGAGAAAATCCAAAAAATTGTGAAAAAAAAAACAAAAAAAATTAAAGTGACTTCAGGTGCTCCCCCTCTCGTGCTTACATTCACCAGATAGTCAAACCCCTGCAGGGGTGAATGGCATGTAGTCCCTGTTGAGGAATATTCCATCGGCAGGCTAGCAGAAACTCCTGGGAGTCCTTGTGTCTCAATGTTTGTGGAGTTTCCCAGGAAGAACCGAGAGGAAACCCCCTGAGTCTATCGCCTTTCTGCTAGCCTGTGGATGGAATATTCCTCAACGGGGACACCCAATCGTTTAAATCAGGACAGCGGATGGATGGGAGATCCCACTTCTAATCCACTACATGCCATTCACCTCTGCAGGGGTTTGGCTATCTGGTGAGTGTAAGCATGAGAGGGGGAGCACCTGAATAGTCACTTTTTGAATGTTTCTTCTGCACAGGATGTCACTACAGCATTGATCACTTTGTCCAAGAATTGTTGATTTGAAGGGATTGGACTATATTTATCTCATAGACTTTTGATTGTTCAGAGTCTTTATGTATATTTTTGGGATCTTTTTCGGATCCATATATATGCACTTAGTTCTACGGATTTTTGTTTTTTTTACTAATATTTTTTGGGATTCTCTCACGGGACTAATTTTCTTAGGATCAGTTATGAGTTTGATTCTGCTTTTCTCATAGGAGTTATGTTTTTTTAACAGTACAGATACAGGTCCTTCTCAAAAAATTAGCATATTGTGATAAAGTTCATTATTTTCTGTAATGTACTGATAAACATTAGACTTTCATATATTTTAGATTCATTACACACAACTGAAGTAGTTCAAGCCTTTTCTTGTTTTAATATTGATGATTTTGGCATACAGCTCATGAAAACCCAAAAATCCTATCTCAAAAAATTAGCATATTTCATCCGACCAATAAAAGAAAAGTGTTTTTAATACAAAAAAAGTCAACCTTCAAATAATTATGTTCAGTTATGCACTCAATACTTGGTCAGGAATCCTTTTGCAGAAATGACTGCTTCAATGCGGCGTGGCATGGAGGCAACCAGCCTGTGGCACTGCTGAGGTGTTATGGAGGCCCAGGATGCTTCGATAGCGGCCTTAAGCTCATCCAGAGTGTTGGGTCTTGCGTCTCTCAACTTTCTCTTCCCAATATCCCACAGATTCTCTATGGGGTTCAGGTCAGGAGAGTTGGCAGGCCAATTGAGCACAGTAATACCATGGTCAGTAAACCATTTACCAGTGGTTTTGGCACTGTGAGCAGGTGCCAGGTCGTGCTGAAAAATGAAATCTTCATCTCCATAAAGCTTTTCAGCAGATGGAAGCATGAAGTGCTCCAAAATCTCCTGATAGCTAGCTGCATTGACCCTGCCCTTGATAAAACACAGTGGACCAACACCAGCAGCTGACATGGCACCCCAGACCATCACTGACTGTGGGTACTTGACACTGGACTTCAGGCATTTTGGCATTTCCCTCTCCCCAGTCTTCCTCCAGACTCTGGCACCTTGATTTCCGAATGACATGCAAAATTTGCCTTCATCCGAAAAAAGTACTTTGGACCACTGAGCAACAGTCCAGTGCTGCTTCTCTGTAGCCCAGGTCAGGCGCTTCTGCCGCTGTTTCTGGTTCAAAAATGGCTTGACCTGGGGAATGCGGCACCTGTAGCCCATTTCCTGCACACGCCTGTTCACGGTGGCTCTGGATGTTTCTACTCCAGACTCAGTCCACTGCTTCCGCAGGTCCTCCAAGGTCTGGAATCGGTCCTTCTCCACAATCTTCTTCAGGGTCCGGTCACCTCTTCTCGTTGTGCAGCGTTTTCTGCCACACTTTTTCCTTCCCACAGACTTCCCACTGAGGTGCCTTGATACAGCACTCTGGGAACAGCCTATTCGTTCAGAAATTTCTTTCTGTGTCTTACCCTCTTGCTTGAGGGTGTCAATGATGGCCTTCTGGACAGCAGTCAGGTCGGCAGTCTTACCCATGATTGCGGTTTTGAGTAATGAACCAGGCTGGGAGTTTTTAAAAGCCTCAGGAATCTTTTGCAGGTGTTTAGAGTTAATTAGTTGATTCAGATGATTAGGTTAATAGCTCGTTTAGAGAACCTTTTCATGATATGCTAATTTTTTGAGATAGGATTTTTGGGTTTTCATGAGCTGTATGCCAAAATCATCAATATTAAAACAAGAAAAGGCTTGAACTACTTCAGTTGTGTGTAATGAATCTAAAATATATGAAAGTCTAATGTTTATCAGTACATTACAGAAAATAATGAACTTTATCACAATATGCTAATTTTTTGAGAAGGACCTGTATATCACTGGTCTGTTTTTATTCATATTTACCGTATTTTTCGCTCCATAAGACGCACCTGACCATAAGACGCACCTAGATTTTAGAGGAGGAAAATATGAAAAAAAAATCCTGAACCAAATGGTGTACTAAAATATTTAATAAAACATTACAGAATAATATTTCTACACTGACAACCAATGTAAGGGGGCACCCTACACTGATCCCCCATGTAACTGGGACATTTACATGACCTCAACACATCAGGAGTATTTGCATATTGAGACATTTACACTGACCAGTGATGTAAATGGTGTATTCACAGTAACCCCCCCATCTCTCTACTAATCTCTGCATTTCTATCTCCCTCTCAATACAACTCTGCCCCTCTAACTCATCTGCTAACCTCTCTCCCCCAAACCCCTCATCTTCTAACATCTGCACTCCAACCCCTCCTTCCCATTAAACTCTGCACACCTCTGCACCTCAAACCCCCCTCTTTGATCCCCTTGACATGCCCCCTATACTCACCTGTATGCTGTTCACACCTTCTAGGTGGGCGGCATGCAGAGGTGCGGGCATAATTTCCATATGAATCGCGGCGGCCGACCTCATTAACACAACAATGCCCGCACAATTTACATATGAATGCCGATCCCGTGGGGGTTAAATAAAGAACAATACCTTTTTGTTTCTCTCCCAGTAGCAGCTGAAGGCAGGTGAAAAACAGGATTTAGCTGGGGCAGAGTGATGCATAGGGCATCGTTCTGCCGCCGAAACAATCCCCTTTTAGCGGCTCTCCTGGTCAGTATTCGCTCCATAAGACGCACACACATTTCCCGCCGTTTTTTTGGGGGGGAAAAGTGCGTCTTATGGAGCGAAAAATACGGTATATTTTCAGACACATCATAGGTTTGTTTACACAATCATATTTTTTTAGCAATTGTTTTCTCACCTCACATTCACTGATCACATTCAGCTGGATTTAATACAAGCAGCGCCACTATCCCAATTTTTTCATTTATCAGTCTGGCTTTACCCAGGTGAGGCTTTTTAGGGAGGCAGCAGCTTTCATATATCTAAGCGTGGATTTACATACTTACAAGTTGTATGCATAATATATTGGCACATAATGGCAGTCTACTGACAAAGGTGCTGTAATGTCTGTGGTCCCATCTGCGGTCTTTGTTCAGAGTTCGGAGTCTCTGGCCATTTGATTGGCCAGGCATAGTTGATGTAACACTCTCACATATGCACAAGTGCTACCTCATCTCAGCACAGAATCATGTCGAGACTGTACACTAAGCTGTGCATGCAATGACATGTCTACACAAATGGAAAAGGGAAAAAAAAAGCTGGCAGGTAAAATTTCTGACAGACCTTCAGTCTCCTGTTAATACGTTTGAAAATTTGACTTTCCGTCCCCTTTAAGTGACAGTTTTCAGCCTGCTGCAGTTGCTGACATCACATTCAAGATGGCGGGGCCCAAAAGCAGTCTCAAGACTTTTGGATGTCTAGACTAGGGAGGCTTTTGCAGGTGAAGAACATGCCTAAAATGTTAAATGTAGATATAATTGTATGGAGAGATTATTGTTAAAAAAATTATAGATTTGACAGCAGGGTCTCTTTATGAATACTTCTCATTAGGAAATATGGAGGTTCTGAAAATGCTAATTTAGTAGTCCTCCTACTTCACTACTTGCCAAATATATGTAATTCAGTTGTGACCTAAATTGCTGACACCTGTTGTGGGTCAGTGATTCCGATTTTGGAAGCCGGAAGTTTTAGATCAGCAGTAGCAGCCTTCAGAGTTCTCACAGCAAGTGTCCTTTTAATAGCTAGATCTCTAATCTTTGTCCTACCTAGCTAATACATCTTTAGAGTTCCCACCTGTGATATTTTTACAAGTCATACACTTCTGTTTAGCTCAATAGCTCTATCATTTTAAGCTCTGCATATAATAGAAAGAAAAAAACGCTCACTATATAAGAACATAATTTTAATGTGTATGTATTTATAATCACTAGAAACGCATTATGCAGAATTTTAGGCTGGTTTGTGAAATGACTTCACCTTTTTCAACCTCCTAGCATAATGTTAAACTCAGTATGGTTCAAAACTAGCTACGAACAGTGAGCGCTTTGTTCCCTGCGCCGTGCATATATTTATCTGGTCTGGAACAGGCATTAATCTTTAATTACTGTATAAACATGTAAAACAGGTGTGGAATAACTACACTTCCAAATATGCAATGTTTATCTACTTACTGGGTGTATGTGTCGGCTTTACTGTTTGAAGGGTTTCACCTCGCTAAGTCCAATGACTTTGGAGGGGAGAGGACAGACAAATGACCAAATCCCACATAAAAGAAAATTTGCCGGTTTTAAATTATGTAAAAAACAACATCCTTCTGCTAAAGTTTTGAGAGTATAAGCTGGGACATTGGGCAGTTTACTGTAGAAAGTAGGTTATTCAATGCACCGTGCAACCTCGGCCTTGGTTTTCTCATAGGCCCTGCACTGGAATTGTGGTGTGAGGCGACATAAAGCAGCATTTTCTAACTGCTATGAAAAAAACAATGAAGGCTCTGTTAGTAGGAACCGCATTACTGCAGGCCGACCTCGTTGGGTGGAATGCCTACTGAAACCTAGCTTTAAAGCTCTTGGCCTTCAAGTGAATTCATTTTGCTCTATTTTTGTTTCCTTAACCTCAGCTTTTTTTTTAAGGCTTAACCCATGTGAAGCCCCTTTGTTTTACAGAAGCAGGACATGATTTTGTTACTTACTGTAGAAAATGTTGCTGTAATCAAATAAAGGTTGTGTGTGTTTTTTTATAGATTGCCCCTTTGTACCATAGAGCAATCCTAAGCAGACTCATTTCGCTATTTCTGCAAAATAGTGCTATATCCTAAGGGCACACATTTTGTATGTACCTTACAAGTACGAATTGAATGTTATGTTTCCGTGTCCCATCTGCCTTCACCAACACTTCTATCCGATATCTCTGTGCAAAACGATATAAGCTTTCGCTATTTATATTGACTAGCACTCTTATATCCGATTTTGCTTTTTCACCTGATGTACACTTACACAGATGTCCAGCATCCCCAAATGCAAATTGGTAATAGCCAGACTCAAGAGGAACAACTCTGCAGCCAGAGTAGAGTGCACATTTCATCAGTTTGATAGTCTACAAATAAAAGGAAACCACATACCAAGGATCCCTATGCCTGTAAATGTATTGCTGAAACATTTGTATTTTGGCCACTTCTGAGTCGAGTAAAGAGTTTTCCACAATAAACTAATAAGGATCTGAGGGGCGCAGTTTGGCGCAGTTCAGTTTTCATTCCTGGTAATGTAAACCGCAGACTGGGAAGAGGAGCACCTGCATAAGAACACACAGCAAGTGGCCTGGAGTTGCGTTCTCTTCAGATTATTCTAGGTGATCCTTGTAACCAGTGGTTTTTGTGTGTTCTACACCCTTTTGTAAGTGTAAAACAGTTTTAATTGTTAAACTGATTTGACCATTATGCTATGCTGTAGGGTAGCTTGCTCTGACATTATCCCTAAAGAGTAACAACTTTTGTTGATGGGGAAAAAAAAACATTCCCCTCTAGTTGATCTATGTACTTTGCAAGGATTTTAACCAACTTTGTAGCAGATTCCTACCATTTGTTCTGAAAAAATAGCGGTTTGTGTCCATGTGCTTAGTGAATCTGTATGGGAGTGGTTTTATAATCAGTCAGCTGCTGCATCTGCAGTGCTCTAAAGAAGATATTGGCAAGGTTTGCATCCTTTTTAGATGTAACTTCCATTTGGGAGTATCGCACCAAAAATGAAATTTTTGTTACAGGGGATGCTTAAAATCTGATTTGTATCTTAATGGAGATTTCTGGGAAAATCGTCAAGCCAATCACACAAGCAGGAAATTACATTTCTGGGGCGTGTTCTGTACACCATCGCTGTACAGAACTCCAGGTTTCCATATAGCCTTTTACATAAAATCAGAGCTGCAGATTAAAAAGGAAAGGTAATTTGTAATAACATTCAATTACAATTTTTTTTAATTTGCTTAATTTTTCCCCACAAAAGAATAAGTTGACATTTTAGATAAGGTGACCCATGCAGACAAGAGGCCCCATTAGTATAGCATGCACTGCCCTGGAATTCATTAAGACTGGTGCAGACAGACTTTGCAAAAGTGTCTCGCATGCATTCTCAAAGTGACACAGTGTACTACAAGTTCATGTACCTGTCTAGAACTTCTAGAACCCAGGTGAGACATGTTCGCAAAATCATCTGCGTCTCTCTCTCTGTACACAAATTAGCTCTCTGGTTCCAATTGGCTCCACTTATATAGGATACGAACTTCGTTATTTTTTTATCTATTTGGTGAAAACATTGTGCCACAATAGTATAAAAGTCCCCGCGCTGTGGTGTGCTCAAATTTAATTACGTTTTGACTGCTGCAAGAAAAAGATGTGTACTCTAAGACCCCTTTCACACTGGGGCGCTTTGCAGGCACTACAGCGCTAAAAATGGCGCCTGAAAGAGCCGTTTCTGTCTCTCCAGTGTGAAAGCCTGAGGGCTTTCACACTGGAGTGGTGCGCTGGCAGGACGCTAAAAAAAAGTCCTGCTAGCAGCATCTTTGGAGCGGAGAAGGAAATCAATGGGGCAGTGCGGCTATACTGCCGGCAAATCGCTGCTGCAGCGGTGCTTTGCGGACAGTTTAAACCCTTTTTTTTCGGCCGCTAGCGGGGGTTAAAAGCAAATACCCCGCAAAAACGATGGTAAAGCGCCGCTAAAAATAACGGCGCTTTACCACCGACACGCCCACCACCCCAGTGTGAAAACCCTTGCACAGAGGAGGCAAGTATGACATGATTTTTTTATTTTTTTAAACAAAGAACCTTTACAACACCTTTTAACCACTTCAGCCCCGTAAGATTTTACCCCCTTCCTGACCAAAGCATTTTTTGCAATTCGGCACTGCGTCGCTTTAGCTGACAATTGCGCGGTCGTGCGACATTGTACCCAAACAAAACTTTCTTTTGGTGGTATTCGATCACCTCTGCAGTTTTTATTGCTTCTGTAAATGTGATTCAGCGCCACTAGAAAATAGCAGTAAAAATGTATAATATATATTAATCTGCTCCCCTGCGGATGGAGTGAATACTCCTGTCTGAATTAATGGTATAAATAAGAGGGCGCTATTGGTACTTGATAAATTACCTATGTGCTACCATATCTTAAATTAACAAGAATAATCGGGTGAATATAGTATGACACAAACATGTGATAATGAATAAGACCAAATAATTGCAATTGAGCAATCAACTAGACAACATTAGTGATCAAAATAAGTATATGTGAGTCCCAATCGTGATAACTGGTGTACTGCCACGCAAGAAATTATAACAATCAATCGGAAAAAAAAGTCCCCTTTAAATGCTGATAACTGTTCAAACAAGTTTTTTCTCCGAATCCAACAAGTGAAGACACCTTCTACAAATAAAATTTGTGCTGTGCTGTGATTCTTCCTTATTAGAAGTGCAAATGATATTCCTTCACCAAATCTTCATTGAAGACATACACCCAAAGTGCACAAGTAGTAGATTGCGCTTACCAAATGAAGTAGACCTCTTTAATAAAAAGATGGTCACAAACAGCTTGAGCAGTTTATTGTTTGCGCTATAAACAAAAAGAGCGACAATTTTGAAAAACATTTTTTTACTTTTTTTGCTATAACAAATATCCCCAAAAAATATATTAAAATAACAAGACTGCGACATGGCGGACACATCGGACACTTTTGACACCATTTTGGAACCATTGTCATTTATACAGCGATTAGAGCTACATATGGCCACTGATTACTGTATAAATGACACTGGCAGGGAAGGGGTTAAACACTAGGGGGCGATCAAGGGGTTACGTGTGTCCTAAGGAGTGATTCTAACTGTGGGGGGGATGGTCTCACTAGAACATGACAGATCACTGCTCCCGATGACAGGGAGCAGTAGATCCTTATGTTGCTAGGCAGAACAGGGAAATTCCTTGTTTACTTCTCCCCGTTCTGCCTCTCCTCGCCGGAATTGCGGGCCGCCGGCAAACAGTTTGTGGAACCCGCGGGGCGGCAAATTTAAAGGGACATACAGGTGCGCCCATTTGCCTGCCCCTGCCATTCTGCCAACGTATATCGGCGTGCGGCAGACGGCAAGTGGTTAAGAACCAAAAGTGTCACAGCTGCTTCATGAATTTGGCTCAACACTTTAACAAGGGATTAATGCCAGAAAAGTGGTGCAGTATCTTTATTGAATTCCCCCAACTGTGCTGTTTGTAAAAATATTGTGCAATTCATAAGCCTTACCTGTTGACCTTTTCTGACACCCATGAAGCCTAGAAAATAGAAAAAGCCAATATTTACAAGAATTCTGGCTGGGCTGTACAAATGGAAAGTCTTTGATGTGATGGGAGAGTGCACACTGCATGTGTGGCTTTTGAACCAGAAGTATGCATGCTTCTGCAATGCTGGGGGTGAGTAGGGATGAGCTTCGAGTTTGAGGTCGAACTCCTGTTTGACTCGAACATTGCCTGTTCGCCGAACAGCAACAATTTGGGGTGTTCGCAGCAAATTTGAAAAGCCGCGGAACACCCTGTAAAAGTCTATGGGAGAAATCTAAAGTGCTAATTTTAAAGGCTTATATGCAAAAATCCATACCAGACCCTTTATCCGAGCACGCAACCTGGCAGGCCGCAGTAAAAGAGGGGGGGGGACGAGAGAAAGCGCCCTCCCTCCTGAACCATACCAGGCCACATGCCCCCCCTATGTGAATTGGTAAGGGGTACATCGTACCCCTACCATTTCACGAAGAAAGTGTAAAAAATATTTTTTTTTAAAAAACACACACCTTGGAAAAGTCCTTTAACCACTTTCCTACTGTGCACGAAAACCCCCTTCCTGCCCAAGCCATTTTTCAGCTTTCAGCGCTGTCACACTTTGAATGACAATTGCGCGGTTGTGCGACGTGGCTCCCAAAGAAATTTGCGTCCTTTTTTTTCCCACAAATAGAGCTTTCTTTTGGTGGTATTTGATCACCTCTGCGGTTTTTATTTTTTGCGCTATAAACAAAAGAAGAGTGTCCAGTTTGGGGAAAAAAACACTATTTTCTACTTTTTGCTATAATAAATACCCATTTTTTTTTTTTTTAAATACAATTTTCCTCAGTTTAGGCCGATACGTATTCTTCTACATATTTTTGGTAAAAAAAGAAAAATCGCAATAAGCGTGTATTGATTGGTTTGCGCAAAAGTTATAGCGTCTTCAAGGTAGGGATCAGGTCGGATCAGATCAGGCAGGGTGCAGGTTGGGATAAGATACAGGCTAAATAGGGGATAGATTTATAGCAATTTATTTTTTATTTTTTTATTAGTAATGGCGGCGATCTGCGATTTTTATTGTGACTGCAATATTGCGGCGGACACATCAGACACTTTTGACACATTTTTTGGGACCATTCACATTTATACAGCGATCCCTGCTATAAAAATGCATTGATTACTGTATAAATGTGATTGGCAGGGAAGGGGTTAACCACTAGGGGGCAGGAAGGGGTTAAATATGTTCCCTCAATGTGTTCTTACTGTGGGGGGAGGGGACTGACTGGGGGAGGTGACCGATGGTTGTCCCTTTGTACAAGGGACACACCATCGGTCCCCTCTCCCTCACAGGACGTGGATCTCTGTGTTTACACACAGAGATCCACTTTCCTGCTCGTTTCCCGGGCAAACGCGGGTGCTCGGCGGCAATCGCGGCCGCCGGGCACGCGTATCGGGGCCTTGTGAACGCGGCGGGCGCCTCCTAGCTTGTTTTAAAGGGAGGACGTCATATGACGTCCTCCCAGAACGAGAGTGTCCTCCGCCCGCCGTCAATTGACAGTGGGCGGGGGACAAGTGGTTAATTAAAAAAATAAAACGAAAACACATTCCAGCGATGTAATCCAGTGTCCCGCAGCAATCCGATGTCCAGCGCTGCAGTCTCCACTCGAAACGTCATTGGCTGAGCGGACCTACACTGCAGAGGAAGTTCTCCATCAGGTCCGCTCAGCCAATGACGTAGGCACGGTCTGAGGTACGAGGGGGCGGGGGCGCCCTCGTATCTCAGACCCCGCCTACGTCATTGGCTAAGCGGACCTGATGGGGAACTTCCTCTTCAGTGTAAAAAAAAATAATAGACCCGCTCCTTCTCACGTTCCCCATCTAAAGCGGACCTGATGGGGAACGTGAGAAGGGGCGGGTCTATTCAGTGTAAAAAAAAAATGAAGAGGAAGTTCCCCATCAGGTCCGCTCAGCCAAGACGTAGGCGGGGTCTGAGATACAAGGGCGCCCCCGCCCCCTCGTACCTCAGTCCCCGCCTACGTCATTGGCTGAGCGGACCTGATGAGGAACTTCCTCCGCAGTGTAGGTCCGCTCAGCCAATGACGTTTCGAGTGGAGACTGCAGCGCTGGACATCGGATCGCCGCGGGACATTGGATTACATCGCTGGAATGTGTTTTTTATTTTTAATAAAGGACTTTTCTGTGTCTGTTTGTTTTTTTTTTACACTTTCTTCGTTAAATGGTAGGGGTACAATGTACCCCTTACCAATTCACATGGGGTGGCCGGGATCTGGTGGTCCCCTTTGTTAAAGGGGTCTTCCAGATTCCAATAAGCCTCCTGCCTGCAGACCCCCACAACCACCCCGGGCAAGGGTTGTGGGGATGAGGCCTGGTACGGTTCAGGAGGGGGGCGCTCTCTTGTCCCCCCCTCTTTTCCTGCGGCCTGCCAGGTTGCGTGCTCGGATAAAGGGTCTGGTATGGATTTTTGGGGGAACTCCACGCTAATTTTTTTTTAAATTTGGGGTGGAGTTCCCCTTAAAATCCATACCAGACCTGAAGGGTCTAGTATGGATATTTGGGGGGAACCCCACGTCATTTTTTTTGTAAATTTGATGCAGGGTTCCCCTTAATATCCATACCAGACCTGAAGGGCATGGTAATTGAATTTGGGGGTACCCCCACGCATTTTTTTTTTCAATGACTTTTCTCTGTATTGCCGGGAGCCGACAATTCATTAAATTACTTTCCTTCAGAAATGACATTTTGTGCAGGGACAGTTCTAAGCACGGGAAACAAGCGCTGCTTTACAGGCATACTATACACCCCCCCAGGTACGAAATTTAAAGGAATATTTCACTTTTCATTTTTCACTTTATGCATTATTAAAATAACTGCTCCCGAAAAACGTTGGTTTTTAAAACTTTTTTTTGCATTGATACATGTCCCCTGGGGCAGGACACTGGTCCCCAAACCCTTTTTAGGACAATAACTTGCATATTAGCCTTTATAATTAGCACTTTTGATTTCAATCGTTCAAGTCCATTGTATTTTAATAGGGTTCTAAAGTTCACGTGAACTTTAGGTCTGTTCGCAGGTTCTGGTGCGAACCAAACGGGGGGTGTTCAGCTCATCCCTAGGGGTGAGCGCCCAATGACTGCTGTGTCCAGAAAATAAGTCCAGCTCAGTTTGGTACATATTACTGCTGCCAGGTAAAATAGTTTTAATCTACTGTGTAAGTTGCAGCAAAACCCCAACCTTGCATGGCTGTCCATTTATGATTTGAAGAGTAGAAAATGACCAGTGCAGAATGTCTGCAGTTTATCAAGACATGCTGCAGCACAGCTCTGGTATTCATTGTGTGAATGGGACACACAGAAAACATTTGTTTTCTGTGTGTCCTTGCAGTGATGGGCATTTTTCCAGTGCAGTAAAACACCTGTCAAAGCACCATGTGTGAATTCAACCTTGGTGCTCTACAGTATCATATAATGTTCAGTGATGTGTTTGGATGAGTTCATAAAAATCTTTGAAGTTGTATGAAACATTTTCTTTTCTTAAATCTTCCAGTCCAGTTGGACTGACGATTTAACTAATGTTGCTTTAGATACATGTATACTTTGTGTATACACTGTGTGTATAAAATGTGTACACAGCACAGTCTTCATTTTTAGATGGATATAGGTCCATGTAGGATATGCACATAGTTACTGTTACCAATGTTGCTACTACTTCCCCAGTACATGCATTACATGCTTCTTTTGCCTTAGTAGTTATATTGGTGATGAACAGGCCAATTCTGGATGTTTTATTTTTTTTATTTTTTTTTTGTCAGGTTTTTATAGCTGTATAGTCATTGATGACATTTCCTTTACTTCCTACTCAGGTGACCACACAAGTATTTGGAATTAATAATACTCAGTACTTTTGTGCTACTCAAAAGTAAAATATGTGTTTGGGTTGTAATTGGGCTTTAAAGTTTAAATTTGAGAATACGAAGACCTGCTAGATGACTTCAGGCTGGCCCCTTTTGCAGGTATAGCTATGTAAAACATTAAAAGTATAGCTCTACTGTTTAAAATACAATACACTGTCGCACCCTGCTCTGCACATTCTCAGTTGCTCTCCATTTTTGGTGTTGTCGAAAATCAGAGCCACTAGAGCCCAATCTGCTGACAACCTAATGATTTTTCTGCTGCTCAGGAGCTCTGGGCTTCAGCAAAATGGCAGCCTCTGGCAAAAAGAAAAAGGAGGCAATCTATAGCTCACACAAAATATGGTAGCCCATTTATTGATGTGGAAGGCATGTTCCTTGCTAAAGAACATTATTTTTTATAAAGTGGTTATTGATAAAGTTAAATTTTTAAAGCAAGGGCAGCTTACATTTTCCCGAAACTCACTCCTCCATGTCTTTATGGACCTTGCTTTGTACACTGGTTCAGATCATTTGGTGGAGGGGGGATTATTTTGGTGGGTGTGGGGTTGTTTTTCAGGAGTTGCGCTTGGCCCCCTAGTTCTAGTGAAGGGAACTCGTAAGGTGTCAGCAAACCAAGACATTTTTGACAGTTATGCTCCTGACTTTGTGGGAATAGTTTGGAGATGGCCCCTTCATACATATATATATATATATATATATATATATATATATATATATATATATATATATACACACACTGTATATACTGCTCCAAAAAAATTAAAGGAACACTTTTGAATCAGAACTCCTGGGATATTGATCTGGACAGTTAAGTAGCAGAGGGGGGGGGGATATATACAGAGGGGGTTGTTAATCAGTTTCAGCTGCTTTGCTGTTAATTGAAATTAACAGGTGCACTAGATGGGCAACAATGAGACGACCTCCAAAACAGGAATGGTTTTTCAGGTGGAGGTGTCTGACATTTTTTTTTCCCTACTCATCTATTCTGATTGTTTTTCACTCGTTTTGCATTTGGCTAGGGTCAGTGTCACTACTGGTAGCACAAGGCGATACTTGGACCCTATAAAGGTTGCACAGGCAGTCCAACTCCTCCAGGATGGCACATCAATATGTGTCATTGCCAGAATGTTTGCCGTGTCTCCTAGCATAGTCTCAAGAGCATGGAGGAGATTCCAGGAGACAGGCAGTTACTCTAGGAGAGCTGGCCACTGGTGTGAATGTCTCTGACTAATCAAACAGACTTCATGGGGGTGGCCTGAGGGCCTGACGTCCTTTGTGTGCTCTGTGCTCACTGCCGGACACTGGAGCTCGATTGGCATTTTCCATTGAACACCAGAATTGGCAGGTCTGCCACTGGTGCCCCATGCTTTTCACAGATGAAAGCAGGTTCACTCTGAGCATATGTGACAGACGTGAAAGGGTCTGGAGAAGCCGCTGAGAACTTTATTCTTCCTGTAACATCGTTCAGTATGACCGGTTTGGTGGTGGGTCAGTGATGGTCTGGGGAGTCATATCCATGGAGTGACGCACAGACCTCTACAGGCTAAACAATGGCACCCTGACTGCCATCAGGTATCGGGATGAAATCCTTGGACCCATTGTCAGACCCTACGCTGGTGCAGTGGGTCCTGGGTTCCTTCTGGTGCACGACAATGCCCGGCATCATGTGGCGAGAGCATGCAGCCAGTTCCTGGAGGATGAAGAAATTAATACCATTGAATGGCCCCCACGCTCACCTGACCTAAATCCAAAAACACCTCTGGGACATTGTTTCGGTCCATCCGGTGCCGCCAGGTTGCACCTCAGTCTGTTCAGGAGCTCAGTGATGCTCTGGTCCAGATCTGGGAGGAAATACCCCAGGACACCATCCGTCTCATTAGGAGCATGCCCTGATGTTGTCAGGCATGCATACAAGCACTTGGGGGCCATACAAACTACTGAGGACCATTTTGAGTTGTTGCAATGAACTTTCAGCAAAATGGACTAGCTTGCTGCATAATTTTTTCACTTTGATTTTCGGGGTGTCTTTGAATTCAGCCCTCTGTAGGTGGATAATTTTCATTTTCATCAAATGATGCACCATCCTTTCATTCCTAACACATTACCCAGTCCATATCGGTATAGATATCCAGCATGAGATTTTTGCCCGTTGAAATCTGATGTGTTTTCAAGGTGTTCCTTTAATTTTTTGAGCAGTGTATAAATGGTCCATTGCATTTAGCAGTGGTTATTTTAGTGATTTACCTTTTTTAAATGGAAATGGGGTATCATTCTTTTTTATGGCCAAATAAAATTGTTATGGCTCAACTTTATTGTACAAGACTTCCCTCATTATAATCTAGCAATGTTTTTTTTTTAAACATTAAGCATTGGAGTAAATGGATATAAGATCTAAATATATATAAATTGTTGTCTTGCAAAATGACGTTCTGATATTACTGCATCCTGATTTTGCCTAATGTTCTGAGTATGATTACCCACTTAACAATAAACTTTCTACATTTCGAAGTTCTCCTCAAATATTTAGTTAATGTATGAGTGTGTGTCAGACTTGTAGACTAAATGAGCCCCATCTTTAAAACCAGTCTGTAAGTGGCTCCTCTGAAGTGTCTGAACTATTTAGTTTTACCAGTCAAAGTTAAGCATGCAGGCTCTACATTTCTTTAGGCAGCATTTCTTGTGAAGGATGGAATAAACAAAACAAAAAAAAATGTCATCGATCATTCAGTGACTTACAGAGCTAACTGACATCTACAATCCATTTCCCAGGTTCCCGAGACCAAAGTGGTAAGGGAAAACAGAGGTTATCTAGACAGACTGATAAGAAGCAGAAGCTGTTACTTTAGTAACAAAATCTAAATGTCTTGACTTTCTTTTTTTTTTTTGTTTTATGGATACAAGTCATTATAACCTCTTAGGATAAGGTTACAATTCAATTTTCTGTCTGAATAATCACAGCCTGTACCAAGATCTAGACATTTGTAGTGAAAAATCTCTCAAACTTTGTATCTTGACAAGCAGCAAACGCTGAGAAAATCGGTTGAAAAGTACCGCTTTCTGAATGATCGTCTGATAATCTAACTGTTAGTACACAGCTTTCAGAAGCCGATCACAACAGTTCATGCAAAATTATCCAAAAGGAACAAGCACAAAAGCTTTTTTTTTTGTACGAGAATGGAACAAACTATTTTTTTTGTTTTAATCAGTACAGTGTTCATAAAAAATGGAATCCCCAAGACTACGCGTGTCCGGAAACCAAAGAATACATTGTCGTACAATACATTACATAATCACGGGAAATTGTATTCGGTCTTACAAGAATTTTCATAACTCTAGTAACCTATTTGCTTTCGATATGAGACTAGCATTAAAAAAATAAAATTGTCTGATGTTCTTATCAAGTGTACAAGGCTTAAGCTGCATTAAGAGGGAATGAATTGAAGTTCAATTTGCATATAATTATAATTTGTATAATTTGTACAATTTCATTGTACAAATTCCTAAACAGCTGCCTACGTTTGCAATACTTCTGCAACATCATGGGCAGTAGTACTTGCTAATTGATTTCTTTTTCACAAACCATACCTTCTCTCCACTATATTTTTTATAAGGTGTGTGTGTGTGGGGGGGGGGGGGGTCAGATCATCACTTCATTATTGATCAGGAATAATTTTGTTCACTGCTTAACGTTAAAATTTTGGACAGTATTTGAGGACACATTTTGCTAGTTCTAGTTTCTTCATGAACTTACACTAGAGGGTGCCTTTTCCTAGTCTGAATTATTTCAGATTTTTGTTTTATGTGTTCAAACACAGAAACTAGTTTACTTTTTGAAATATGGTACTAGTGTGTTCATGTTATATACTGTATGTATCAGCATTTTGACTGAAGTAGAACTAATTGGTGAAATTACAGGAAGTAGAAACCTGCACAAGCTTTGCAAATTTGAACAAAACAATCATTTTATTGCACCTCTTTGCAGTATCACAATCTGTGCATAAGCACCATCATAGGCTGTTGGTTACTGGTGTATATATTCACAAACTATGTACAGTGTACCAGTTTAAGGCACCCCTAATATCTGCAGTGTACCTACACTTTAGAATAGGAGGGCATGTCTCCAAATATTCTATACAATTTGGCAGCTGTGGCTGAGCAATGTAAGTGATCCTAAGCTGCCAGACTCTCTCCTTGGTTGTCTCCCAATTTTTTGCTGTGACTTGTGTCTTTCATCCACTGTTTGAACAGCTAGTGGGGAGGACAGTTCCCAACTCTCAAGTCCTTCTGCTGTTCGGTTTAAAATGCATCAGTAGTTGTCTATGGATGAATTTGGCTACACAGAGCTTTGAGTATTTGTAGGACATGTGTACCGGTGTCTTGTTGAGCTGGTTCCCCTACGATATGGTTCCCCCCTTGACTGTGCAGGCGCTGCTGAACAGCTGTTAAAGCTCGGAGATTTCTGTCGGCTTGCGCCTGCGCAGTCAAGAGGGAACCCGATCGATAGGAGGAACCGTAGGCTCTGCAGCTGCCCGAACAGCTGTTAAACCTCTGAGATTTCCGTTGCCTCGGATTGCGCCTGCGCAGTCAAGGGGGGAACCATATCGATAGGAGGAACCAGCTCGTCAGAACACCGGCTTCGTTTGTACTCTTGTCACATAAAATTGTAAAAAAAAAAAAAAAAAAAAAACACCATCTGAGTGTGGGTCTGGTCGAAAAGGTCCCCCAGAATGCTAGATTTTTTTTCTTTTTAAATGAGTCTTCTGCCGTTTATGATCTTGACTTGTGTGTTTTTTTGTTTTTTACTTTTAGCAAATAAAAGTATTCAAATTGAATAAGAAAGTTACAAAGTTGAGTAATCGAATGAGAATAAAAAGTCTTCCTTCACATAATAAAAGCAATATACATATTAGTGATTGTAAACGTACAGTAATTTAACCCCCTTGCTCGGTCATGGAACACTGTACCCAAATGAAATGTATATCTTTTTTTTTTCTTTTTTAACACAAATAGTGCTTTTTTTTTTTTTTTTTTTGGTGGTATATGATCACCACTTATGTAAACGACAGACCAAAGATTAAAAAAATATACATTTTCTACATTTGTTATAAAATGCATCCAATATCAAATTTCTTCATACATTTAGACCAAATGTATTACCGTATATACTAGAGTATAAGCCGAAGCACCTAATTTTACCACAAAAAAACTGGGAAAACGTATTGACTCAAGTATAAGCCTAGGGTGTCCATCTGCATGCCTTATTGTGCCCATGCCTCACTGTGCCCAATCTCCCTATCTGATCTCCTGCGCTGTGTGACTAGACTGACGTTTAACATGGGAGTCTATGGAAGGGGTGCCCGGCTTTGAAAAATCTGTGCTCCCCAGCCGTAGGTCCCCTGGACAACAAACTTTGCACACTTGTAGAGGAAGAGTGGGTCTACATGTGTGCCACGTTTGGGGTCAAGGGGACCTAGGGCCGGCCGATACCAGGTCCCCAAAATCACTGGAGAAATTACCATTTAACATGGGAGTCTATGGAAGGGGTGCCCGGCTTTGAAAAATCGGTGCTCCCCAGACAACAAACTTTGCACATTTGTAGAGGAAGACTAAAGCCCCGTACACACGGTCGGACTTCCATCTGACTTTTCCGTGGTTTTTTGTCTGAACGGAGTTGGTCGAACACCCATAGCATACACACGCTCGGACTTGTCTGCAAACTTTCCCAAAACTTTTTGCAACATCATGTTGTTTTTCTGCTCTTTTCTGCTCTTTACCACCACCCTTTGGTCAACTTCTGCTATTGTTATTTTATTTTAACATTAGTAGTTTTGTCCATCGGACAAAAGTCCGATGGTTTTCTGTACACACGGTCGGACTTTGCTCCATCGGACTTTTGTTGGGCAAAAGTTTGTCCGTTTGCAGACCCAACTTTTGTCCGATGAAAACAAAGCAAAAAAAGTTTGTCCGATGGAGCGTACACACGCTCGGATTGTTGGTCCAACTTGCTCAAAATGAAGTTTGTTGGGCAAAAGTCCGACCGTGTGTACGGGGCTTTAGGCTACATGTGTGCCAAGTTTGGGGTCCAGGGGACCTACGGCTGTCCGGGATCAGGCGCACAAATGTGAAGATGGACGCAGACTCGCGTATAAGCCAAGGGGGGCATTTTCAGCATAAAAAAAGTGCTGAAAAAACTCGGCTTATACTCGAGTATATACAGTATGTCTTTTTAGTAAAAAAAAAATCCCAATAAGTTGAATTATTGGTTTGTGTGAAAGGTTTAGTGTCTACAAACGATGTTTTTGTGTGTGTATATATATATATATATATATATATATATATATATATATATACTGGAATTTGCACAGCTACAGAGGCTATACTAGTAATGGCGGAGATCAGCGACCTTTGGTGTACCTGTGATAGCACCAGATTGCCTGCCACACTGACACTAGCTGGGAGGGACACTGACATGAGTGACACTAATCATTGATAATACCGTACATTGTACTGATGACAGTAATGGGTGACAGGGGTGATCAGAAGGGCAATCAAGGGGTTACCGGTTTGCCTAACAAAGGTATGTATGCTGCTTTTTCTTACAGGATCTGGTTGTCTTTTCTTTCTGAACTCGGTTGATTTCAGGGAGAGGAATCAGCCAGATCGCTGTTCTGTATTTGTTCTGTGTGTTTTTCAAACACTAACAAACTCGTGCTGTGTTCAATAACTGCACAGATCAGTTCATCCAAAAACCAGTATGTTGCGGTTCCTGGCTGTGCCGCCCGCTAGCTGTAAATGTACTCTTAGCAGGCGACAAAAGAATCAATGTACATCTTTTTTGCAGGTAAAAAATGTGCATTTATTTATTTTATTAAGAGATTATAAACCATTATAAAAAAACAAAATATATGCGCTAACTGCAAGTAAATTAGTGAAGATTTAAGTGAATATAGCAGCTGGCACAGTCTGTTGATGGCAAACAAAAATATATAGTCCAAAAATGCAGCGTATTACCCAAATGTAAAGAAAGAGACTAGCATAGTGAAGCCCATAAGTTAAAAACATACGAAAATTTATTGTAGTCTACTTACAGGTGTACAAGATCATCAATCACCAGCCAGCCTGATATGTTTCAACCTATGTGGATATCTGTGTTTCATCCTCTGATGATATCCACATAGGATGAAACATGTTAGGCTGACTGGTGGAAGCACGCTGAGAGCCGCGTAATTGTTTTTTATATGCCTTGATGATCTTGTACACCTGTAAGTAGACTAGTAAGTAAATTTTCGTATGTTTTTAATTTACGGGCTTCCCTATGCTAGTCTCTTTCTTTACATTTGGGTAATACCTCCTGCTGAGATCTGCGTAGCATCCATGTCCACCGTTTAAGCTTTGGAAATTGCTTTGCCACGAATGTTGATGCTTGTTCCTGTGATTGATTCATCTGGTCTGGAGTAACTTGCCTCAACATCAACCCTCTGCATTATGATTACATCGCCTATTACTTTTTACTTTCTGGTAAGAAGATTGTGAGCACGTTGGTGTGCTTTTCTGTTTGTGCACACTGAAGTTTGGTGTTGGTTTCACAGCAATCCTACATCTATCAAATGTTGATTGTGTTTATTCACTTGGACTATTATTTGTTACATTGATTTTCACTGAAGCGCTGCATTTTTGGACTATGATTATAAACCATTGCACCCGTCAAAACATGTGATGTGGCTGTTTAAAGATGCACAATAAGGAGGCACTTGAAGAAAGATGAGCTGTATGGTCGAGTCGCCAAAAGAAAGTCATTACTACGCAAATGCTACAAAGTATCCCGCTTACAATACACCAAACAGCACAGAGACAAACCTCAAACCTTCTGGCACAGTCATTTGGAGTGATGAGACCAAAATGTTGTTTTTTTTGCCACAACTATGAGTGAAAAATGTTTATCATTCATATTCTCTGAAAAATGGACAAGAAGACATAAATTCTGCCAGGGTATGTAAACTTATGAGCACAACTGTAGTTTTAGTTCTCCCATTCACAGAAATCTGAATGAATGATGCAGCCAGGTGGGTGGAGCGGGGAGAAGATTCATTAGTGTGGTGATATTAATGCATCCATAAAGATGTATCAGTAACCGATTACATGTTACTCTGGATACGGAACATCTATACTTGCATTTCTGGCAGAACTGAAGCTACGTGGTAGGATGGTTGACAAGATTTTTTTGAGGCAAAATCCACCTTTTTGCAAAAAAAATAAATGCACCCATGTTTGCCAGACAATTTTTTTTTTTATTTGTTTGGCATAGGTACCTCCAAAGCATTGTAGCCATAATCGGTGCACAGGCTCCTGTATACTCTGTTTGCAGCTGCTGAACCGTACCCAAAGTACAGAATTTTGGTTATAGGAAGCATGAATGGACTACAAGGCTTGTGATCACTGCACTTGTATTTAACTAAAAGTTTCTCTTATGCACTGGAAGAGGAGACCTATAGTACACAGATCGGTTTTGAATGAATGAGGCCGCTACATTGGCAAAGCTGTGGGCACCTGCACAATATTCAAAAGCTAATGGGATCCACCGTGTTGAAGAAACTCATGATCCCGCTGGGAGAGGGGTTGGCAGTTTAGCACCATATTACACACTGAATGCAAGTTGAACATTTTTTTTTTTTCACCTAAAAATATCTTTCCTTCAAAGAATAAGTATGCTTTGACTAGCTTCACCCTCCCCAGCAAAATATACATGGAAATCCAATTTTACTTTGGTTCAGACTACGTGTTACAGCCTACACTGGTCAATACTTGAAGCAACTGATCCAGGGTGCTTGTTGTGTCCTCACTTCACACTTCACTTGTTGCATGCTTGCTCCAGGTCAGTTACTTCCCCTATTAAAACCAAACGGCAGCAAGGGCAATCATCTAGGGTAACCTCTTTTATGGGGGCGTCAGCAAGGGAGCCTCTCTATGGGGGCGTCAGCAAGGGCAGCCTTTTATTTCGCTCATCTTTTTAATAGTTTTCTAAACACAAATATGTATTAAGATGAATGCTACAAATGCCTTGCGCTATTTTAGATTCACCTTTTGATATCAATGATAGTTTGCAGTCATTTTGTGTAATAGTACTCTGTTCCATCAGATTCCTCTCCTGTGAAAAATGTAAACTGACTTTTACAAGATTTTTGTCATAGTTATTGAATCTTTCTGAGAAAAACATAACTTCAGGCAAGGCTTGTGAAATATAATTCCACTTTGTCCAGAATAGCCTCCTTTTTGTTTAACTTGTGCTGCTAATTTTCTGTCTGACCTAAAACATGTAGTAAAAGTAAATGAGGGGCATATGAAGGCGAATGTGTCCCAGTCAGACCTGTCAGCTCACCTCAAGGCCCACGTGAAGCTTAGTGATGCAAATGCTTGTGGTTGAACTTGATGTTCTTTTGGTAAATGGGATGAATGCAGTTTTAATATCTAGGCACTGGACAATTGAAGCCCAGGCTTTTATATAAGAGGTTGTCAGCACTTTATATCATGAATTCAGCCATACATTAGGAAAAAATTATATATTTGATTTTAAACATTATCTTTGTGGAAACGATACATTCTGAAAGGCTAAATAAAACTGGGTACACACGTATTGAAATTCTGGAAAACAAGTATTCGATCAGCAGTCTACAGCCAATAGCTGCAACACTAATCGTATGCTGACAGGGGGGATGGAGGCTCCCCTGTCAGAGTACAATAAAGCGGCAGAGATTCCTGAATCCACATCACTTGTAAAGATGCAGGAATCTGAGTTTTTTTTTTTATCGTTATGTACCCAGCTTGAGTGTATCACAGGAACCCTTGTAAAAATCCATACGAATAGCGCTTGTAAATAGACTGTCACATACCTGGTGGAGACTAAGCTGGAGTGGGGGCTTTTCTTGAACCTCTTGCCCAGCACCCCTGGTAGTCATGACAGAAGGTGTAAGTACAGTGTAACAGGCAGCGCCAGCTGAGGTGACCATAGATCGCCAGGCAGGAACTTGGTCAGCAGGCAGGTTCGTAGCCAGCACACAACCCAAAAGGTCATCACCGGGTGAAGGCACACAAGGCAGAACCAGGATACAGGCTGGGATCGGTACACAGCAAGGAAGCAGGGTACAGGAGCAGAGTCAAACTACAACAAGCTAAAGTCTCAGCAGGCAGGAATCCAGAGACTGGTCAGGGGTTAGCCGGGTCTTACACTGGTAGTAAAGTATAGCAGGCCAAGGAGCAAATTAAACAAATGATCTGAAGACCACTCAGAAATCTGTTCATGACATAGTCCTGCCTAAATCGGGCATCTGGCGCTAGTATTGGGCATGCACGTATACATGCGCATATGCACATCCCATTGAACTGCCTGCCAGGGAGATGCCATGTGGCAAAAGGGCACTGGAATTACGCTGGTTCCCACATCGCATATGTGTGAACCGGGGCTTAAGGTAAAAAAAAAACCTGAGTGCAGCTCCCCCCCAAACGCCTCCAAAATACGTACCTGACCCCAATCTCAATCCAGCAATGTGCATGAGAGCAGCGTCTCTCTCCTCGTAAGCAGGGGTGCAGCATAGAGGACTTGTTGCTGTTTAAAAAACCCTGACAAACTTCAACTATTTTTGACCATCTTTTTAAAATGTTTGTTGCCTGGCTGGCATAAAATTTTGAGTTTCTGACCTTGGAATAAATCAGTTTGGAGTGAAGTTAGAATGTGTTCTTGGTGAAATATACCGGGTATGCTAAAGTTTCCCTTAAAAGGTTATTTATGGCCGGTTTAACAGATTGTTTTATGCATCAGCCTGTTGCCCATCAGATAAATAACCCAAGTACTTTGCTTACTTCAACATAAGCAATGTTCTACAGAATAAGGTCTGATATATGCTAATCCTCATTTGAGTTCCCCCATGTTAGGTTTAGGGGACAAAATAGTGTATTTGGAAATGTATGGATGCAAATATTTAGAATCTTATTAAAAAAAATATATATATTGTTGCCATAAACTGTTTTCCTTTCAGATTTAATTGTACAATTGCTTTTAGTGAACGGTGTGTGTCCCTATACCACGAATTGTAAACCCTTGAACCTCTTTGATCAAGTCAAACCTTTGTTGAAGTCAACATGCTTATCTCTTCCTATTAAAATGTATGAAAAGATAATCCGATTTAAAAGCAGAATCTGTCCCACACCCAATTTGTGGATATGCAAATCTTTCTGCTCTGAAAAGCATCTGGGTCAGCCCAATACAGTTCATTCATTTCTGTGTAGTGATTTGTCCTAATTCTGCCTCACCACTGATTTTGTGTGGGTAGAAGCAGAGCTGAGAACGGGCAATGGCCATGTTGTCGGAGTGCCCAGGAGATTTAAAGAGTTCTTAAGGCTGAAGGTTTTTCCATTCTCTGCATTAAGGTAAAAAACTTGAGTGCAGCTGCCTCCAAACCCCTCCTGAATACTTACCTGAGCCCAGTCTCAATCCAGCAATGTGCTCTCACTCTCCACAGGCTCAGGCACAGCAGCGATTTGGGGACAGGGCCACGCCATGCTCTGTGTGTTTATGGACTCTCAGAGCTGGCTTGGGAGAGGATCAAGGCTGCTCTGTGCAAAACCATTGCACAGAGCAGGTAAGTATAACATGTTTGTTTATATAAAGAAAAAAAACGGGGGGGGGGTTACAATCACTTATTAAGAAGCTTCCAGTATTCATCAATAACTGAAATCCTTTTCTAGAGACTGATCAATTTTTATGATCTGTCATTTAAGTAGTTTAGGACAAAAAAAGTAGTTGTACAACTATATTTAGGAACATACATGTGAACATACTATGCCACAGTTTAGTACCAATGACCTTTGTTTACTTGCATGATAAACATTTATCTGAATAGGGAGCAAAAACGCACAGTTTTTTAGCTGTAAGGTTCCTTCCACAGTGCGTGGGTGTGTATATGTACAGTATGTAATTATTAATAAAATATATATATTCTGAGAATTGATGACTCGTTCTTTTGCAATTAGAGGGACACTTCTCCCTCTAAGCACCACTAGGTATTATGTTCTGACATACAAAAGTGAATCCATCGGCAGGAAAACAATTAAGTGCTTGGGCCTTGCACTAAAACATTGAACCTAAGAGCTATATGTAGAAAATGTTTATGGGTACGCTTTTGTTACTCTGCAAAAGTAGTGCTTCCTTTAAGAAATGGTGTATGACCTAATACATTTTTTTTTTTTTTCATTTAGTTTTAATATAGCAAGAAATGGTTGGTTGAACCTCAATTAAGATTTATTTATGCTTGCATTTTTTCCAAGTTTAAATAATGTCTGCAGTGCTGTTTGTTTTTCTTTAACTATAGACAATTTAGTCTAGAATTTTAAGTGACAATAAGTAGATCTTTACATTTTATCATTTCTTGAATATAAGGGATTTAATTAAAAATCATCATGTGTTTATAATATTAATGCAAGTTATAGCAACTGTTTATGACCAATTGCTTAATGTGCTAACCCTGCAGCCAAGACTCCAGAAAATGAGTCCTGGAACGTTAGACCTTAATTAAAACATACATGTTAAAAGCTTATTGAAAAACTTAATACCCTTTCTAGTCTAGTAGGTCAATCTGAGCATTAAGGAGCTCCATCTTGGTATCTTTTTTCAACCAGTTATTGTCATGCAGTTGTAATCTTGGTAAATAGAACACAAATTTTGTATTTATTTTACAATTTATGTTCATATGGTTTTTATAAATACTTGCAATAGAAAAAACTCCCAGCAAAACGCACATATTGATTATCCATTTCTGAAGGTCACATACACTCAAAGCTTGTCCACCATGTATTGCCCAGTAGATGTTAATGTTGGATGGAAAGGGCTCC